>JAQFYB010006777.1:0-11716 GCA_034694085.1 Pogonognathellus longicornis
AGATTAGCCGAAAGTGATGCTGTGATGCCATCTTCCAGATTTTGTGATGCTAGTGATGCCAACTTCCAGTACACTAACAAATAATTCTGAGGTTAATTACTACAGTACTGCTACACTAATATCTGGCTGACAATGAGTCATAGAGATTGTACTGCATTTACCTGGCAATAGAATTTTTTTTATAATACTTGTGTGTTTGTTGATCGGAATGATTGCATAGAGGTACATATTTATGCATAATATGCCGCAGGTACTTCTATAAATATACCTAGGTATACCGTTGTTCTGTAATTAATCATCAAGGCTTGCATTCTACTATACTTAACTTGAAACAACACATTAATAAATAGAGATGATCAAGATAGAAACTTTCTGTAGAGGACTATATTTTATAAATATTTTACAGGGTGGCCGACGTTATTATCCATCCTGGATATTTTATTATAGAAGACTATATTTTTAATGTTTTCAAACGACTAACAACGTCAACTAAGAAAATCCACATCACATCAAAATCCACTGGACAATCATGGGATGAATAGCATTTATAGCAAAACATCCATAAACTCATCATGCAAATCACACAGTGTAGGGTATGCACTTTGTAATAACGGATGTTGTTTTTATTTAAGTAGGTGATATTATTATGTATTTATTTTTATTTTTAGTATATAATATCTTGTATTACATTGCATCTAGATAGCATTGAAACATACACCAATCACATATTATATCTATCTTGTAGATATATTAGGTATGGTATATTCATTTGAAAAGTAAAGGCAATAATATGTATGGAATTGTGTGATGAATTGTATGGACATTTTATTTCATGTTCATATTAGTCATTCATAAAAATATTACTATGCATTTTTAAAGTAGATTGCTTGAAAAAAATCTGTAGCTTGTTGTAAATGTAATGTGTTTTTTAAAACACAATGAAGTTCTCCTGAATGTAAAGAAAATGTAAGTTTATTTTGTACCAAATGTAAGCTGACAATTATTGTTATGTGCCTACTGAACATTTAACAATTACACACTGTACCTGGCCTATTGTCTACTTGACGTAATACAAACAAATGAACCAAATTATCAACAAAAGCGTCATCCATTGTCCACGCTGATAAAAGTAAGTGAACATTTACAACCCTACATTATCAGAATCAACAATACAGTCATTTCATCCGCAGTATTCGCGGTAACATTTGGGAATCATTATCTATTGTTTGTAATTTATTAACTGGAATTAAAATTTAAGATTAAAAATGTGACTCGCACGTTTATGTTGTTAACAATCGTGCTACTTTGTATTATATATAGTGCGCGTACATCTCATGTTTGTATTGGATAAGTGAACTACATCAATAGTAGACCCCTCTGGACGCATAGTTTAACGATACGTAACTCTAAATACATATCTAATTCTCACTCTACATGCACATTAATATTTTGGGTTTACTAAAACTAAGCTGATAATTACATGTACATGCCTTTTTACCTCATGTCTACTGACATACGTGGTAAATCCACAAGACTTCACACATAATTGTATAAGTTACAATAGAAAGAACATAAGCTAAACAATTCTTTTCTTAGAATATAAACTACAGATGTATGAATACATGAATTGAAGCATGACCAACTTGGTTCAAATTAATACAATACTAATACATACTTATACTCATGAATGATTGATTAATATAAACTCTGAGAGAATCAAAAATTTTGTTGACGTTATAATGCACTGCTTAAATATGTTTATGGGCGATTGCCTAAACAATACACTATTTTATTATATTCTATGCTATTCTACTGATACATACTTACGTTACTGTACATAAGCAAATTCGAAGTAATGCAAATAACTATGGCTCAACAACAAAGGTTCTATATCCTATAAAATCAGTTTATAGTACACAACATTTGTATATTTATGTATAGATGCCTACAGTAATAATTAATACTAAAATATTTACATTCCAAATAAAAAATGTATTATAACATCCAATTAGATCACACAAAGATTATGTTAAAGCACTACACTGGAACAGTCAATTCAATAATCACATATTTACATTAAATGTTGATTAGTAATAATAACAGGGAAAATACTTATTAATTTGTAATTTAGCTACCATATATTTTGTTATTCTTAAAACTCTAATAACCGGTTGTAGCAATCTATAGCCTTAACACTTTACTATTTGTCAAGAGAGATAAAGTGATTAACTGATCATTATTTCCTTTATTTAATTATCGGTAACATTATCTAAAGTTACACTGTAGATTCATAAGAAAAAAGTCTATAAATAGTGATAATTGTTACTGTTAAGGCAATGTCAGTTTAAGTAATTAAATTAGGCCACCCGAACATCTCACCAATTCCTGTAAATGACCATAGCTTTTCAGATACATAGATCTGTCTCACCGTCAGTTTATTTTATTTGTCGAAGAATTCTCTCTGGGTATAATATTGATTGTGAGTGCAGTTGTTAAGCAGAAAAGGCTATTTACGAGGTACAAATACTATTTAATGGACGGATATTATCGAAAAAGGTTTGATACTCTACTTTCACCCTTCTATCATTTCAAAGAACTATCTTAAATCTCCAAAATGACCAATTCTAGATATAATTTCTATAATAGGTAGGTATTTGTTAATTCTCAAATTTGTATCATGGTTTTTAGTTGAATAGATATTTATTAAATGTGATAAAACATCCATTTAGTTGTGGTATGTTGTTCATGAGAATTACATTTAGTATGCCTAGTCTTTAGTTGTAAGGCAAGTTTTCAATTATTGTGGTCCTATTTTAGCACTGAACTCTGAGACGACTTAAGATGTTCTCTTGACATTTGGCAGTAAAATGGAGATTATTGTTTACAAGTTTTCTTTTTGATATTCATAAATATTTGTCAGTGAACACCTTATTTCGTTATGTATAATTCTAACGTCACGCATAGAGATAGAGATTCTTACAACTGTTTGATAGATCTATGATCTATATATAACTTCACACATTACAGTGCAAACATCAATGAAATACTTAAGTCTACAATTAGAGTGTGTCATATTCATTGCTTTAGCTAAATACGTTTGCATGAAGCAAATTATAAAAAATTAAATTTCAGTATCAAATAATTCGAGTCGTATGATTCGATACAAAAGCTAACAAAAGAAAGCTAGAGAGCTAAACATAAGTATTAAAAAACTTTTACAACAATTACTAAACAACTAATAGCATAACGCAATGCAAACTAAATTATTTGGAACTCTTTTAAATAACTCAAGCATACTGTAATCATCCACGAGACATTCCTAACATGGATAAGGTTGGGGATAATCGGTCTCATAAAATGCTGCCATAGTATATTCTCGATCTTATCTTAAAGCAAAAAATTACTAAATGACTTCAAATTAATATTTCATGTTATTCTGAATTCTCGGGTGTGTAAAGTGTGTCTGAAACAACACATGGAAGTTTTGAACTATTTAAGATAAACAAATATCCAACAATAAATTCTGTGGAATGAAAAAATAGGTCAGAAAATCATTGATAAGGATACGAATAGACAACAATCACACTTTCTAATTAAAACACCATTTAAAATTTTCATACTTTTGCAAGATGTTGTTGTTACAACATACAGTTGCTCAAACCTATATACTAAGATTCTCAAACAACTACAAAATTCAAAACACCACCGGAATGCTACCCCTTGTATTTCATCACTCATGATAGCTACCATGAATATATTCTCTAGTATAAACAGTCTGTGAGTTAAAAAAGGGAAATCTCGTTTCATCCCCAGAGTTTCTAAAAATCTCAAACGGTACAGCAATATGACTGCGTTCTCCTACTACAGTGAATTCATCTAATAGTTCTAAAGTAGTAAGATCGGAATTATCTCTTTCATCACATTACTACATATCTTTTTGGATACTAATACAAGTTGTATTTAGTACCAGAGATGCTACTAACGAGATTATACTATTTATCTATTTAAAGTTTCATTGTCAAAGTGCTTTTTAAAAATGTCATTCTTTTACAAAAATCAAAGATTGACCATCCTAGCAAAGGGATCTAATAAAAAACTACCATGAACTTACAGCATTAACGCTTACAGATTGTGATATGGAATGGACGGAATATTATAGATAGTCAGTAAAACAGATAAAAGTACATAGAAGTAAGTACAGATCACGTGCACAAGCGTTTTACCTAATGCACTGAATTAAGTACATTATTATTATACAAACAAATCCTTTAGAAATGTCAGGGTACAAGTGCCAACCAGAACTTCTCAATGATTGAGGATCACCTAAGGAAATACAAATAATTTACATTTTTTTGAAAACACTATTTATCTTAAAAGCATATGATTAAGCACATGACTAAAAATTTACCTAGCATGAACTCTTGA
This sequence comes from Pogonognathellus longicornis, assembly GCA_034694085.1. Classification (NCBI taxonomy): domain Eukaryota; kingdom Metazoa; phylum Arthropoda; class Collembola; order Entomobryomorpha; family Tomoceridae; genus Pogonognathellus; species Pogonognathellus longicornis. Next base: position 4,426 of record JAQFYB010006777.1, read on the forward strand.
TTAGGAGAAGACATTTTCCCGTCACCTCCCAACGAATAGGCAAGTACACGAAGAATATACGATTTTCCAGGGTCCAGATTTCCTATTGTTGCCTCCAATCTTCTGGAGCCGATTGGAACATAGGTATCCTTCGCTGCACTAATATCTTGATCTGCATCCCAAATTCTCACCTAAAAATAAATTATTTCAAAATAATAATTATCAAATATACACAATCCAAGGCATGAAATAATATTTTGATATTGTACACTATTATCTAACCTTATAGCCTGAAAGGGCTTCCTCCTCTGTTGTAGGAGCCACATAACGCCATGTAACTCGAACTGTACGGGGATCTAAAGCTATAACATTTACAGCTGTAGGAGGCTTTTGCGGTGCCTTTTTCAGGGTTCGTTCTATAATCAATAAAATGTATTAAGTGTCAAAATCTCATAATCACCTTCCCGATATTAATCTTTGAATTAATTTTTTTTAAATTTATGCTTACCGAACTGAGGTTCACTGGCAGGACCGGGGCCTGCAGAATTGTAAGCCATTACTTGAACATAATAATATGTATTTGGAATGAGTCCCAAAATGGTAGCATTTGAATCTTTTGAGCGACTCAAATAATTTATAGCTTCCGGATCATACAGATTAGTTCCTTTCTTCAACCAATATCTTATCTATGAAAATATTAAAATGTGCTTGAATTAATTTATTCATTTCTAGCAAATAAAAAAGGAATGAAAAGAAATTAAAGTAAAAATAAAATAGTTATGAATTACTTACTCTGTAGCCCAACAATTTTCCTCTCATTTTTTCTCTGCTTTCATCCACCGCCACCCAAGTCACGTTGATGGCCGTAGAATTGTAAGGTGCGGGTATAACCAAAGAAGGAGCTACCTGTGGCATATCTTCAGCACTGTAAATTTGTACAGGCTCGGACTCAGGACCAGATCCAAGATCATTCCATGCCTACAAATATCAAATATATTAAGTCAATCAAAATATTTTACTTGGAGACCACTTAGTTTAAATCAAGAATGTCAACTAACCTGAACTTTCACTTCGTAAAGAGTATAATAGTACTGAGATGGAATAGAGACAACTTGATCACCAATATTTCCCCATTTTTTCAACAATAGTGTTTGATATTCTTCCTGAACATCTTTATAACGCCGCCAGAATATTTTATAATATATACCAGGAGCATTTTGGTCTTTAGGAGGCAAAGGCTGTAAAAATATAATAATTTATGAAGAAGCCTGTTCACGTGTTGTGGTTACAAAGTATATTATAGCACATTGTCAAGTATGCACTCACATTCCAGGAAATTGACAAAGATCCAGTCTTTCCACCACCACCTCCAACCTTTCTTGGCGCAATAAATGGTGGAGATGGCATTGAGTTGTATTGAGGAGAAGGTGCAGAGAATGGTCCATATCCGTATTCGTTTGCTGCAGCAACTCTGAATTCATATGCAGACCACGGGGATAAAACTCCAATCAATTCTGTCTCTTTTCTTCCACCTTCTCCGACACGCAAACTTGTCAAGCGATTATGCTCTCGAGCCGTGGCATCTGTAAATTCAATAGTTACATAACAATCTTTGCCTCATGGATAGAGATGCTTGCTCACCTACGCAAACATTTACAATATAACCTAGGCATGTCAAATACATAGGGAATGCTCGGTTCTGTCTCACTCAATCTTCATATCCGTAGTTATTCAAGTGGCTAACCTAGTAACTCTAGAATCCAGTTAATATTATATCATATGGCATAAAATTATTTACTTTGAACAAGAGTTCTCCATATTGGATCCCATTGGGTTCTTCCTTGTACTTCGTAGAAAAACGCTTCTCCACCATTCATTGCTCCATCGGTCCAAACAATAGTTGCATTTGTTGATGTCAAATCTCTAGCTTGAACTCCACCTGCACATATGATTAATTATTACATAATATGTTGGAATGTCAAAATCAGGGTAAGAATTAGAGGTTGATGGGGTCGACTTTTTTCAACCCCAACCCGAAGGTCGTTTTTTGGGCCCCATTTTTTCGACCCCAACCCCATAATCTAGACTACAAATTTTTACAACCCCAACCCCAAAGTACAAGATGATATAGAACCCCAACCCCTTCCCACACAAGCAAAATTGTAACGTTAAAATCTTTAACTGAAAAGTAACATTATAAATGGCAGCATTTAAATTACATTGAATATTAGAATACACCATTTAATGGTTGAATATTGCTCATTTGACTGCGTCGTCCTCAAAAAATATACTTGTAAAAGGTTGCTTTTCTGTTAAGCAATGATATTAATGAATGATTCTAGTACTACCAGACTACAGTTGTATGGTATAATTTCAAAGCCAAATTGTGAATTATTTAACCGCAACCTCAAACGAACTTTTCTAATCCGACCCCAACTCGACCCCAAACTATTGAGGCTTCGACCCCATATAAACCCGAGAACTAGGGTTAACCCTAGGGTCGGGGTTTGACACCTCTTGTAAGAATACAGAGCAAACAATTAAATATACCTGGGGGTCCAGGTGGTCCTCTTATCTCCACTCGTGTCATATCACTTAATTTTCCAACCCACGTGTTGATTTCGCACTCATATTCTCCTCTGTCCGACAAAGTTAAATTGTAAATTTCAAGAAATCCATTTTTGGGATCGAATCTAACACGATTTGATAGCATCTCGTCCAGTCGTAAACCATTATGCTTCCAAACATAAGCAATATCCAAGGATGGATCGGCCTCAGCTTGACAACGTAGTGACAACTGATCACCCACAGCATGAAGGGCTCTTTCAGGCAACCTCTCAACCAATTTAGGACGTCTCAAAACTGTTAGTCTGCCAGAACTCTCGTCACTCCCTCTGATATTTCTTGCAAGACATGTAAAAATTCCTTGGTCTTCTCGTGAGACCGGATTAATCATTAAGCCTCCATTTGGAAGCACTTTACGACGACCTCCCGTTCCTATCATATTTCCGTCTTTTTTCCACAAAAATTCTGGTCTCGGGGCTGCTTCGGGCTCACATTTTATCGTCACATTTCCTCCTTCAGCACCCAAAATTTCACTATCCAAAGGTTTCTTTTTAAAGCTTGGGATGAGAACTAAAAGTAAAAGTTCACAAATATACACAACTGAAAATTAGAAATAAGATTTAAACGACTATTAAGGAGAAAAAATACTTACGCAAAACGCGAAGCTGTCCAGATGAATACTTTGCAGCTAAAGAATTATTAGCCCTGCACTGATACATCCCTGCATCACGTTCTTCATCTAACCCTTTTATTGTTAAGACATTGTCTTGAATATTGTAACGCCCAATGTCTTCTGCAGGAAGAGTTTCCATTGATAGTAACTTTGCGTTTCGATACCATTGATATGAAACATCTGGAATTCCGAATGCTTCGCATGTCCACACTAAATCTGAATTTTTGTCCATGTGACGATGCTCAAGGTGAATAGTGAATTGAGGTGCCGCTAAAATAATAATGACATATGCCAATACATCAAAACATAACATCGAATGAAAAGTTTTACAAATGAACTTATAAATGAATGTGCATTTACCTTGTATACTTAGCGTCACTGTACTTTCAATTGACATACGGCTATTACTTGCTCTACAAGAAAATTCGCCCTGATCCTCCACTGTGATATTGGGAATAGTTAAAACACGGTTGTAGTTAGAAAGAATGGCACTTCTAGGAAGACTGGATCCACGTCTAGTCCAATTGTATGAAGGAACAGGACTAAAATTCAATTCATTCATTTTAAATAGTTATGTCGTTACGTTCAATTATTATATGTTTAGTGAACTAATACAAATTATCATAAATTCATTTCTTACTATCCGAATGCAACACACTCCAATCTGACTTCACCGTGCGCACTTGGAGCTTCTGGAAAAACCTTTGGGAAGTTGTTTGGAAACCTTAGCTGTTGATAATTTGCTGCAAGAATAGATATACATACAACATATATACTGCCATTGATGTTACTATTGTAGATTGTCATTTGTTGTTTCATTCTCAACCTTTAAAATGTTGTAAATGAAGAAACTTACCATTAGGAGTTACTTGAAGACTAAATAATGGCCCGTTTCTACCGGAATTAGAAACAGTACTTTGAACATTGCAGCTATAGTTCCCTTGGTCACTAACGTCAACGGCAGATATGTATAAATTGCCGTCGTAAGACACAAAAACTCTTTGATCTTCCTCGACAAGATTAGGAAAATATTTTCGAGACCAGTAGTAATGAATGCCTATAGTAAAGAATTAAAACAATAATCAGTAAAAGAGTTATACATTAAAAATAATATAATTGGGAACAAGGTGTTGTGGAGTCGCTCACTAGGAAAATGCTGAGGTGGGTCACAAAATATTGCTTTCCCCCAATATTGATTGCTTGATTCAGTCCCTCTGGTCAAAATAAATTCCCCGATGTAACCAAATGACAACGAAACAGTTTCTGACAAAACAGAACCGAATTTATTTGTTGCTACGCAATGATAATTTCCACGATCTTCTTTCTGAGTTGGAGTGTCAATGATAAGTGATCCACCACTAACGGTGTACTTGGATTCCTTGAGTGGCTCAATAGGTATTGACACTAAAGTGTTATTTATGTACTCTTCTTTAAACCAATTGTATGTAGGAGCCGGCCATCCTCCAGCCAAACAACTGAAAGAAACACGAAACAAAATTTATATCTTTTCCACTCGAGACATATATACTTGTTTACACTTCATTCTATTTCTTTATATTAACTTCTTTAGTTTTTCCTTTCTTTATGTTTAATGGGGTTTTGAAAATATTATTCATTACCTAAGAGATATATAAGTGCGCAAAATGTTGCGGGACAAATCAAAGACTTCCGATTTTGGTTCTTGTATAAAATAAGGACCTTTTGGTATTTTCTTAGGATCGTCCACCTCCATTCCATAACTGAAATCCCGGTTGTCTACCACTATGTTTGGAACAAAGGCAAGCGGAACTTCACAAATGTAATAATGTTGATTATTTCCAGGCACTTTCAGTAAGCCCCAAACACGTCTTCTATCTGAGAAACTACAAAAACACTCCATTCGAATTAACTGCATAATAAAATATAAATCATCATCTAATTTATATTATAAACTGACCTGTACGCGAGATAATTGTTCGAAATATATGTTGGTGTAGGTTGATCAGGCAAAAAGGCCTCTTCTAAATTGATCAACTGACTTTCATCAGCGTTAACGTAGGCTGCACCGACTGAACTCCTTTTTGCAGATACATACCAAAGATGATGTTGAGAATCTATAGCCAGCAATTTCTTTACAACCCATGCATGTTCTTCGGCATTGTTGATACTTATTAAATCAGCATACTGTCCAATGACCTTTAAATACAAATTCAAATCATAAAAAATTGAACATACACTTATTAACAAACCATAATAAAAACATATTATTCAAATGTTTATTTTTTAATTACCTGACAGTTTCTACGAGCGCCTTCCCTATTGTGAACAGGAGATCTCACAAATCTGTAGCACGACTGCTTAAATTCATTCCAGCCCAATGGACATTGTTTTTCTTCAATGGGAGTATTAAAGTTATCTGGAATAAAAGCTCCAAATTCTCTTCTTTGTCCTCCACCGTTATTGAAAGGATTAAATGGATCCCTATCTCTTTCTCTTTGTGGACTCACATTTTCAAAAAAGTTGGGCTCTCGAGTCGGTGGTGGCATGAATGGATTAAAATCTCTGTTGGCATTATTATTATTTGCTGTGTTGAAAGGAAAATTTTGTGATACAGCAACTCCAGACATTAGCAAAACCAGTAGCCATTTTTTAAGCTCCATTCTGAAATAAATTACACACATTTTATATTTTCATGAAACATTACAAAAATAACACTCAACTGCATACTTCTTATTTATGAGATTAAAACTTTTGAATACTACTCTAATGAACTTTATCATTTATAGAAAAAAATGCATCTGATCTGAACGTTATTTCGGTAGTACTTGCGAAAAGCACATTTTAATTTAACAGTTTCCTCATCTTTTGTCTTTGAAACATCATATTAATAATAATTTTTACATTTAAAGTTACCTCAGCTGACGGGCAATATTTATTGTTAGCTTGAATAAAGCTTCCTATTCAATATAGATGTGATATTGGTAAACAGCAATAATCACATCCGGGGCATTTGCTGATAACACGGTTTAACAGGTTGATTTGTGTATTTATTAAATCGTTCGATAATGTAACCATCATCGGGAGAAATATTATAAAACCTTGTCAGCGTCAATTTAAAACTGACAGATACACAATCAAAAACGACTTACAACTACAACTATTGATTATAATGACCGGTAGGATTTATTTCTTCGAATGGCTGAATCTGAGAAGAAATTATTATAAGACAAGTTATAATTTAATACTGTCAACACAAACTTTTCGATTTCTGAAATCATACACACATGACACACACACGTTTTATAAACTTATAGTTAGTGTTTCAAAAATACAAAAAGTCCGTGAGTCTGCACACAGACTGACTGGAATGTGATGCGATGAGTCAAAATAGTATTAGTATAGTGTTAGTGTTATGTTTGTTGGGAACTTGGTACACGGTGATTCATTACATTACAATACATAGCGCGATAAAAACACTACGGAACGGAGTCTACCGACAGGTAGCCGTTTGTTTTCGCCACACCTGTGCAGAGATGGGATCGATACCAAAATATCAACACCACTTATTAAGGAAATACTACCGCATAGCAAATAAATGATAAAATTAAGAAACATTATATAAGAAATAAATGTTATGTCAATTCTCTAATGTAAAAATAATTTTGATTAAGTTCTACCTATATATTATACCTATAGGTTGAGTCTGTGTCCAAAGATTTTGATTAGAAAGTAAACAGCTAAAGGAAAATACTTCACTACTCCAATTTTTATTTGTCATAAATATCGTTTATTGCAATTTTTCTTTGGTCCTTTTCACCCCCGAAATGAGACCCTAGAGATACGTCCATGAGTTCATAACTACATGGACTTTAAAACTGCAGCTGCATGCTTAATTTACTTTAAATTATTGTATCGTTGTACCATTCATGTTGGTCTTTTTACTTTGTTGAAACTCATTTAACTTTCTGAAACAAACTCCCATAGTCCCATGTCCCATTGCCTCATCATTCATCATTATCAAGGCTCGGCAAAATATGTTTTTTCAAACCCCAAATATGTACCTAATATGTTCGAAAAAAAGTGTAAAATATTTTT
>JAQFYB010006778.1:0-11715 GCA_034694085.1 Pogonognathellus longicornis
ATAGATACTTGATATTTATTGCATCTTCATAGTAAAGGGCCCACTTATGCTCAAAATGGTGATTTTGAACCAGGGCCTACTGAACCCAGGATAGCCACTGATGTAACCTATTGCCCCCATTTTTGACTAACATCTTTGCTAAAAGTTTTAGATATCATTTATGAAAGGGTCGATTAGACAGACACTTACGAAATCTCTAACGTTTCTCCTAGGCTCTTTCTCGTGTATCATTGACATCTCTCATCATTCCTAATAATAAGTGACATAATAAAGACAAAATGTTACACACACACGAAAATTTATTATGAAAGATTATTCAGGTTATGAAAGATATCCACGCACACTACATGATTGAGACATGACGGCGGTCAAAAGAATATATCGGCAGACGATCTGTGACGTAGGTGGTGATGCTTTTAAGTGATGAAAGTTATCCATAGCAGGGTTGAAAGTCCTGGAGATATGGAACTACGGACATTTACTGGAAAATACGTATTTTACGGGAACGAAAAAACTTATTCCGTATGGAAAAATACGGAAAATTACGGAAAAACACGGATAATCCTACTTAATCAATGTATAACAGTTGAGCACAAAATTACAACATTGAAAAAATTTAATATTGGAGTATTGAACGAATGCTAATTGAATGTTGTGTTTATTGAAATCTCATATTGTAAAGCATAAATGCTTTATATCAGCTTTTCCCATGTAAATAGTGTGTATATTTTGTTTATTTTGGAATTTTCCATATTTTTACATATTTCCATATTTTTACGTATTTATCCATATTTCCCGGAACAGACATGCTTAGGTTCCTGGAAATGCCAACCCTGATCCATAGCTTTCTACTCACGCTTTAGTCATATTCTCAATATATCAATATCTTACTCTCTCGATTGTGAGAGAAATAATTTGTTTACAGTAGAAAGGTATTTTTATGAAATTTCCATATAATAGAGCTAATTTTTTTTAAACCAATTAATTTTTTATCGAAATTCAAAATTTTGATTCATACATGAGTAATGCTACACACAAATAATTATTTCCTACATGTGGCCAATCTGCAATGTATTCACGCTAAAAGTGGAAGAGCGATCGTCAGCCCTCTGGTTAGCTTTCTTTCCTTTTAGCGTAATTGCATAGCATTTATTTGCGAAAGTGGGCAGATATTAGGCAGACAATGCAAACAAAACCAGACCCTGTAGTCTGTAGTACAATATATTGATTTTCCACGACCTTGCATCACTGAATGCACACAATTTCCTCCAACTAACATCCAAGCATAAAACATCTTTTCTCGGATTCATTCACATACTCTCAATCTCATTTAGCTCTCCTCTCCAACAGACTCTGCCTCAGTCTCACATTTGATATCATCCGATCCGTATAAGAATATACCGGGTGATCAGCTGCTGTTGCTGTCCCTTCTCCTTTTCCTCGACTCTTATTTTTATTTTTTTCCAAATTTCTGATCCAAACCATACCTTCTCAATTGCCTTCCACAGTCTTCTTTTTAATAATATATACTTGTTGCTGTTACTCAACCGAATCCAGAATCTATTGTCTGCACAAATTAATTATTCTCAACTTGTGAGATTGATTGTAGGTACTTGTTGTACATAGAACAGGTACAACCACTACACTACAGTGTATGTAAGAGTAAATGCAGTGGGCTAAGAAAGCGACCATTACCATCATCATTTTCCTTCTTGGCGTTCTCCTAATAATTTTCGGCGTCATGCCTTTCTTCACAGGAGACAAAAAAGGTAAGCCAAATCTCTCCAACTCAAACGTATTAAACAAACCTGCTTTAGAACATTTCACTCGAGACTGTTTGTGTTTGTAGTGGCTCATGGGGAAACCAAAATCACCGCTGAAAACTCGGGTTTTCCGTCACTGACTAGAAAAATGAAGACCAAATGTATGGTTGCCATAAACTTTAATTTCTACTTTATTTCCTTCACTATTAATTAATAACTATATACCTACCCATAACTTTGTAATGTATAAAATTAGATCAATGTATCTATCCAAGTTATAGAATTATATAATTAGAGCACACGAGTTGCAAACAAGATGAATGCGCGCAACTCATGTTAATTCTTTTATTGAAATCGTCTTATTTTTAAATTTAAAAACACGAATTTGAAACTAAGCAGATGCTGTATGGCGGAGCGTTGATTTGTGTTTGTTAAATATATTTACGGCTCCGTCAAGGTGATTATAAGGAAGATCATTGTAGAAAAAAACTCATTAAATCCGTGATAATGTGTTGGAGATATGGATTAGAAGTTTGTAAACTCCTAATTTTCTGTGCTATTTCTATTACTCTCTGTTATATCTAGAGACAGGAATAGCTAGCATAGAATACTTTTTTCAGCTGAAACTATCAACTATCCTATTGAAACTTATTATCTTCAGGTTTCATGCCATAAAGAAGCTAAATAGCACCATTTTATTTTGCTATTTTTGTTTTTTTCTAGCATTTTTTGTTGATTGCTATTGTTATAGCAAGTGCTATTTTAGGATTTTTGTGCTATTTTTGTGCTATTTTAATGATTTTTGGAAAAATTTATGTACTTTTGGAGTACCATTTTTGATATAGACTTTCATGATCAAACTACAAATATGGACTAAAAATAAATATTAAAACTCCAAGCTCGGGTCGATAAAGCAGTTTGCAAGCGCATGCGTGGCAGTTTGTTTGCTAGCAGTCACCTGCCTACCCCCTTCACCCTTGACTGTTCGAATGGGCCATCAGGCCAATAAAGAATACCTGCTTACAATAAATTGTGTCGGAATAATGACATGCAGTTCTCAAATGTATCGTTCTATAAAATAGACAATCTAATTTTTAGTAAAACAGTGTATGTTCTAATGGATTTTAAGTACTCAGTGTTGATAGTATCAAGAGTTGCGCAACAGAGTTGATCTGTCGTCATAGAAGTTTTGAATTTATTATATATTTGCAGTCACTTCAATGCACAAGGATGCGTGTACCTCTACGAAGTGTGCTATGTTAGCGAGGGATATAGTCAAATCTTTGGATGAAAAAGTGGATCCTTGTGATAATTTTTACGATTTTGCATGTGGGAATTGGCATGACGACGACCTACTCATTTCTGACATCTACGATAACCTGATAGGTCCGTTTAACATTTTTTTACAATTCTGAATTCCCATTTCTCATCGCTTTTCAATTCATTCAATCGCATTCATAATTCAAAAATCAAAAGCTTTTAAGTTGTATTTTTTCTTTTATTTCATTGTATTTCAGATATAATAGTGTTCTCTGAGACGAGCATTAGCGAGCCCATTCCTGTTACAAAGGCTAAACAATTTTTTAAAGCTTGCGTTAAGGATGGTAATCACAAAACATACATTAACAAAAAAATCTCACTTGAATTTATTTTATGTCAAACACTTAATCTATGTCATTTTAAATTTATCAAATGGAAAGCGGGGCATTTTTATAGTGTTATTTGGTACACGTTTAAAAATATTAACTACTTTTTACGGTACCTTTTAGATTTGAGCGACGGAGAAATACTATTAAATGATATACTAGAGAAATACACGAAACGGCTTAGAACGGAAACACCACGTCTGGATTCTATCATTGCAAAAATTTATCGAGATCTGGGCGTCAGTTGCATTTTCTTAACAACTGTTAGACACGATGAAGTGAAAAAGTCTGGCCGAGACCACGTTGTTTATGTAGGTTCTATTTTAATTTCCTGTTTGAGAGTGAGGAAGGGAACTTATATGATTTTTTAACTTGGAAAATTACAGGTTGACAACCCTTTCAATTTTCCTGAATCAGAGTCATTCACCGCGGAAGAGCGCATGGTGCTCAACAAAGCGTACGAAAAGTTAATTGAAGATTCTTGGCGTTTAATTTTCACAAACATTTCATCCGAAAACGCAAAGAAAATTGCACAGGAAATTCTGACCTTTGAAGCTCAACTGGAAGATGTCAGTTCAGCTTCTTATTCTGACCTTTGCCTAGCAGCAGTGCCGTAAATATAAATTGGGGCCCCTATGCAAGACTTTTTTTTATCAAACTCAACGTTATTCACAGATCCGCGGATAACGCAAAAATAATCTGACCTATCGTATTTTTATGGGCACCTTTTTATCCCATTTCGGGGGTTCCCTGAGCCTAGGGGGACACTTTGATACGCATAAATAGCAAATGTTCTATTTACGGCACTGCTTTCAAACACAATGTAAAATGGCGTGAAGTGTGAAAATGTTTATTACTTCCATTACACTTTTAGATCAGCTACGTTATGGGTGATGACTATCCTCGCAAAACGGAATATTATCACTTACTCACCCTTCCAGAATTAAACAGAATCACGGCATACACGAACGTAAGAGAATAAAATTCACTTCTCATTTAAATTATTGAAACGTTTTGAAATTTTGGAGAAGTAGTACCTAGTAGGACTTTGAATGATTTAATTTTTCAGATGTTAAATTGGGAGCAATATTTTGCTGTACTGTTTAAAGACCTTTCAACCTCTCTCATCGCAAACCGTCGGACTTTTAAAGTTGTTGTCGAAGATTTGCAATACATTAAAAGAATAGGGAACTTGTTGAAAATAACTCTAAATAAATCTCCGCATGTCATAGGTAAAAAGTTCTTTTTCAGTTAATTAAATTAATTAAAGAAATAATTTAATCACCCCTATATTTAAGTGAAAATTACCCATAAATCCGGTTTGTAAAAGGGTTAATTATTCCTCTCGAAATATTGTGTTTCCCAATTTATATTCGAAAAGCCCCACTGCATAATCGAAAGCCCCCGACATTAATTTAAATAGTTTATTAATTATAGTTAGTCATTGTTCGTGGTAAATACATTGAACATAGTTATTCTACTCACATCGGTGAGTATGAGATTCTTGTGTGAATTTGTAACACATTGAATGTAAAATTATTTAAAAGTACCCGTTGTCAAGGATGCTATTCCTAAAATGTGTTATAAAATCACACAAGTCTAAAGTCATATACCTAACTCCCTAAATCACGTTACAGAAAATTCTCTGTATATAGTTTAGTAATTTTAATTAGTCTTGACCAGGCACGTATACAGAAGGGGGTACACTTGGTGCACGTACACCTCTAGATAGAATACATTTGATATCTCAAAAATAGATTATTTTAAATCAAAACTTCAAAAATTTAGAAAAAAGATCGCGCGGCGAGCAAATTTGATGCGTTTTTGGTTTTATGTTGAATTGGACCTAATTCAAAGCGTTATATTGAATCAATTGTACATCATATTCGAATTTTGCTCTACCAATAATTAATTATAAAACCTGGCTGTACACCCCCCAGTTTACCATCCTAGTTACGTGCCTGGTCTTGACGATATGGACATGTTGCGCATCGTCTCCGTTTGGGACATTATAAACGTACATTAAAAATTAGCAATATACACATCATATGTTTACAAACAAGTTTTTTTTAATGACGGCAAGAACACACGGATGATTCCCATTGATTGGATTGAATTCAACGATCCATAATCAGTTTTGATTTTTCTATAACTGTCAAATGTCTTCCAGGATTTTGCATTCTACATACCTAAATATTTTTAGCATCACTTTCTTTCAAGATCTATGTTCCACTGGCTGGTAAGAAGTAGATCACTTTTGTTTTGGAAAAAAATCGCATTTTCACTTGGGTCCCTTGACGAGACCATTTGATTGAATGACTTCGTTTTCAGTTCAACAGTGGATACCGGAGTAGTAGTGTAGAATTGTTTGCAATTAATATTCTGCGGTATTTTTTTAGACCTTCATTTTGAAATATGAAGCATGCAATTTATAATTATTAATTAATTCCGCTTCAATTGAAATACCTTCAGATACTTTGGATTTATGAAAAGATTGTGAAAACCTTTCGATATATTTCGGTGCCCCATTTAGATGAAACATTTTGCTATTTATTAATTTACTCTATTTACCCATGACATTTTATTGGATACGAGCTTGGGTTATGTTGTATTATGGAATATGATTTTTAATTGTGGGAACATGACTTTGAAACTTAGAAAATTTTTTGAAGTGGAAAATTATTGAAGCCATTGGTTCTCACGCCAGTCAGAAATTCCAGAAAATCTATACAGTCTTCCTTAAAGTTGCTGAAACAATATCTCTGAGTATGAGATATAACAAACCCGATTACTCCAAGTAATGCAAAATAAGTTCATTTCATGTCAAATTTCACTCAAAATACAAGTTATTGTAATTCATACACATACTTCCCATTTACTTAAGATAAATTATTTAATTTCATTTTTTTTAATTTCTAAGAGAAATGCAAGTTTCGATTCTTTGCGATTTTTTGTTTATATTTTGTACACATAATATAGAGTTTATTGTGAAAACTTATTGATATTTCTGAATTTTTGGGTGCAGAGAGATTCTATGCTTCCTGTCAGCAAGTACCGGATTTGACATGGCTGTTGCATATATGTATGTGAAACATTATGTTCGTAATTATTCGTTCCTGGATAAGGCGAGTTCTTTTGAAATCATTCAAACCTGTAAACAAAATTAACTTTTGATATGGGAGGGATCCAAAATAATTAAATTACAAATGAGAATGATGGCGCGTAACTGGAAAAAATTTACGATTTTATACAGCATTTTGCTAAATTCAAGCGATTTCCTCCCTTATTTCGTAAAGATAATAAAAGCTGGCATTATAGAAAAGGAAATGAATTACACGATACTAACGCTAAACGCTCAAAAAGCTTTTTTGTTAAAAGTGGCAACAAAAATTTGTTCTTTTCAAAGTTTTGTGACGGAAATCTTAAAACGTTTAATTTTATTTAAAAAGACGAATTTGCTTTCTAAATGTTATAGGGGATTATAATTTATAGTTACGCCAGTGTACCTAGGATTAGGATGCGTTTTGCAATAATTAATGGGGAGAACGAATTAATAATTGCGAACATCAGGGATATAATATTACTATTATACTTTACATTAGATAACTCTGTTAACTAACGAGTAATGCCAAAAGGGGATAAGTGATAATTTGGTGGTGCGGTTTTTAATATAAAAAAGTAATAAATAAATGACAACCGCCAACAAAGTGTTACTCTTTATTATCATATAACACTCTCGATTATTTTACTTACAAAGCTCTAAATTAAATCGGTTTGTGACTATTGGTTTTAGGCGAAGGAAATGGCTATTCTAATTCGCCAGAAGTTTTTTAGCCTTCTAAAAGCCACTAAATGGATAGTTTCAGAAACGACAAGGAGTCGAATATTGGACAAAGTGAAATCAATGACTGTGTTCATGGGATTTCCAGATTTGTTCAACAAAGCAATATCCAAAGGAGATTTTGATGCAGTTTTCAATGAATATTACAAATATGTATTTAAAACGTTTTGACAACAATTGCTCATTACAATATCAATTTATTTTTTATTATAAAATGGGTTTATTTTCAGTTGAATGTGAACATAAATGAAGACCACTTTGACAATTCTTTACAAATAATCAAATGGAGAATCAAGGAAAATCTGGCCATGATCCAAAAACCAAATAACCCAAACCGGTAATCAGTATTTAGGAAATGCAGTTGCAATAGAAGAACCTAAAAAGAGTTTTTTTAATTTAAGCATGCAAAAAGCTAATTTATTTTTTTGCAGGTGGTATATGAATTCAAATCCGACTACACTAAATGCATTCTACTTACCGCCAGTGAATTCGATTGGTATTGTTAATTGCTCATAGTATTTCTTTTTATATGGATCGTATTTCGACGAATAAATACTTTCAGTAAAATTTGAAGAACAGAAAAAATGCCTTGGGTTTATTAGAAACCTGAGGTTTATTAGAATCCTGGGTTTATTAGAATCCTGGGGTTTATTAGAATCCTGGGTTTATTGGAATCCTGGGGTTTATTAAAATCCTGGGTTTATTAGAAGCCTGGGTTTTGTTAGAAGCATGGGTTTATTAGAAGCTTGGGGATTATTAGAAGCCGGGGTTTATTAGAAGCCTGGGATTTATTAGAAGCCTGGGGTTTATTTGAAGCATGGGGTTTATTAGAAGCCTGGGGTTTATTAGAAGCCTGGGGTTTATTAGAAGCCTGGGGTTTATTTGAAGCCTGAGGTTTATTAGAAGCCTGAGACTGGAAATATCCACGCGTAAAATTTCGTCGAAACTGTTAAATTTATAATAGATATTACTCTGATAGTGTTAAACGACAAATCACTTCTAGCAAAAGCTAGAAGGTTGATTAAAATATGGGTTTTATCTGTGGAAATACGGTAACCGCATTTAATTTTTTTAACTGTTTGTGTGAGCATGTTTTGATTGTGTCTGTATTGATGTGTTCAATTAGTTATTCCTATAGTTATGCTTCGTCCACCGTATTATTTTCCGGACGCTCCCATTCAGTATGTGCATTCACAACTACATATTTTTACTCTTTACTCTATAAATAATGACGATTGCAACTAATTTTTTTTAATTCAACATCTTCGTGACCTTTGTGATTTTAGTGCAGTTAATTATGGGACCATGGGAAGCATTATTGGGCACGAGTACACCCACGGCCTCAACAACATCGGTAGGTATATCTCCTTCCTTCTTTTTCTTCTTCACCACCAATCCTTAAACACACTCTCCGAATTATCGTTCACCACTCAATGCCGAATTCAATTCTGACATAAGGAATGCCATGCAATAACCACTGCTCTAGCCAGGTGGTAAGGTGGAAATTGCCCTCCCCATCCAAAAAAATGTTTTTTGTAAAAAAAAGTACATAAAATTGCGAATTTTTTCGTTTGTTAATTTTTCCCCATAGGCCAAATGTTTCATGATGCGCAGAAAAATGACCACATTGGTATCTGATGTTTTGAGTTTGCCCCCCCCCCACCCTCCGAAACTAAATCCACCCTACGAGTATGTCTATAACGTTTACCCTCAATTAGTAATTCAATGAATCTGAGTTTCTTGTTTAAAAGTACAAAATAATGTATTGACGACGCACACCTTTTCTAGAGATGAGAAAAAGGTTACAGGTCAATTGCGCTTTAAAATGGTTTTTAGTATAACAAACTGGACATTTTAATCTAGCCTATCTGAAAGCTCTTTCTAAAGTGTATTGTTCAAATTTTATTAGTGTGAGGTATACATTGTAGGCGCAGTTTGTCAATTTTTATTGATAATGGAAAGTAAAAATTTCCAACAACTCGCCTCAGATATGCCGCAGAATTTTATTCTGTATTTAGAAATGGGGTATAGAAATTCGACTTTTTGAAAACGCTTCGAAACTATAGATCTCATGTTGAATTTGATTTTCCTATATAAATACATAAGAATACGAGCAAGAAAATTTTCATACAGTCCGTGTATTACAGTATTATCTTATACAAATTCAATCTTAATTATTGAGGCGAATACAACTTTCCAACACTTGTAAACAGACCTTCCTAACCGCTCTGCCTTTAAATTCGTTTCTAGGTTAAGTTCAAACTGCGCGCTCCCGCCAAGTAAAAAATGGAGATGCAAAGTACAGCGGTATCCAAGATTTGGTTTTGGGAGTGCTATTATAACGGGCGCAGTAACCATAAATCCAGTTACATTTAATAAAAATCAACCTAAAAAGTATAAACTAACCACCCGAAAAATTTAGTGATTTTTGGAGTGTTTTTGATGAAACAACCTCGTTCGGGATTTTCGAGGTGGCTCAAGTATCCTAAGGTTACACCGCTAGTTACAGCCTTGATGCGAAGGCAATGTTGAAATACTAATGACACACAATGTGTTAAAGCATATGAATGAAAGAATGATGAATAAAACTATGATTTGTTAATGACTTATAATGGCAGAAAGAGAAGTGGATGAAGACGGGACACTGAACTACGTTTGGGACAATGCCACTTTTCAAGGTTATGAAAAACGAAAACAATGTTTCGCTTTACAATATGACAAGTATTCTGTAGAGGAACTAAGGAATATTTTCGGAAAGCCAATAAGGGTGAGAAAACAAATGAGCATTTTTGTTATTTCAGTTATATACATATTACTCTTGACTTGACAGTGCAATCAGGGTTAAAAAATTATTATTTCGCGGAAAATTTACACTCCTTACAATCAGGTTTCCCAATGTTATTGTGTTATTATTATTCATTATTTCATAATGCAGTGAGGAAGGGAAGGAGCGTATACCAAAATTCTAGTTATTTTTAGTATTCCTAACTATCCTAACCTCCTAATTTCCTGAAAGACCTCGCTGCCAAGTTTCCCATTTTTTCAAACCCTTGTTGATGTTCCACTCAAATGGGATTTCTTGACTCCCGTTGGGTTCTCAAGTTGATACCCACTTTTCAGGCAACTCCTTATTATTGTAATTCTATGTGTAACTTCAATTCTTTAATTTAATCAATTGAATTTATTCGTGGAATGTTTTAGGTCAACGGCACTCGAACGTTGATCGAGAATCTTGGAGACAACGTTGGGCTAAGTCTTTCCTTTCAAGTTTATAAAGAGTATATGGCTAAAAATAATAAGACCGACCCTTACTTGGCTGGCCTCAAGTACTCTCCTGAAAAAATCTTCTTCATTGCTTTCGCTCAGGTAAACTTCCCTTGTTTTAACTAAATATATATATATATATATATACAATAATTAAAAATTAAAATTATAATAAAATAAAAAGAGCAATAAGCGAAAATATTTTGGGACTTTATTTTTACATGATCTGATTAAGAGTCTCTCCCGATAAAAATATGCAAATAGCTCTCGGGTATTTTGCCAAAACTCCAAAACTCTGCTGACAAAATTCTTTGCTAAAAAACTGTTCAATATTTCAAAAAAATCACCGAGAAAAAAAAGTATTTTATTTTCTTGAAGGATTATATTGTCAAAATTTTCAACATCCCCTCACGTACTCAGCCAGTTGCTCCCTTCCAGCTCGGTTATATTCAAAATTGCAACTATATAGACAATTTTTTTTGATTATTATAAATATTTCATACTTTTCTAGTGGAGTTATACTGGAAACGAATCACATTTTCAATTTTAATAAAATAAATTGCTGAAATTGTGGCACACAACAAAGATGGGGAATTTCATATGCAGGGCGTGTGTACAAGGGTAGATCAGGGTGGATTAAGAAAATATGATTTGAGACATGTGCATATTTAAATATTTTTACTCTTAAGCAAATGAACTAAAATCAAAGGATAAAGAAATGTTTGTTTTTTGTTTTTCAGTCCGAGTGTAGATCATTTAGTGTAACTAAAGATAACAAAGATTTGATGCACCTTCAACTAAAAAAGAGGAAACACGCTCTGCCCCGTTTTAGAGTTATAGGTCCCATTGCCAACTCTCTTGATTTCTCGTCCGTTTGGAACTGCACGAAACCTTCAAAGCAAAATATTTGCTCGGTTTGGTAACTCCCAAACCTGAGTTGTTATGGTGGGTAATGACCACGACGAAATGAGAAAATTTAAAAATGTTGTTGCAAGTTTGAAAAATATCTGACAATTAAAAATAAATTCCAAAATTACAATTGCAAAAATATTTTTATTATACCTAAAATTTTGCAATTTGGGGTTACATGCTTAAAGTTAAATTGAAGATACCCGACAATAACTATAATAATAATAATTTATTAATCAGAGAATTTCCTTTACAAGGTTTTTACATTCAATGATATCAGACTTCGAATAGA
>JAQFYB010006779.1:0-11706 GCA_034694085.1 Pogonognathellus longicornis
CCTAGAGAAAAACCTGGAGTTTCCGAATATACTTGCCAATAGTTTGCAACTTGACCTAGTGAACCCCACTGATCTCTTAAAGACCCAACAAGGCCACCTTTGCTTTTGCTTGTAATACATGAATGGCATTTTGCAGTCCTTCACATGCAGCATATTATGCTAATGCGGGTACTGTGTGTTCATTCGTTGAAGTTTCATATGAAATAATAATATTGCAATTAATTGTAGAAATGTAAAGAAAGTGATTGTAGTGGCGCATTTAGGTGGAGTGGACTTAGGGGCTGAAGCCCTCCCCACATTTTTTGCTCTACACTACATAAAATCATGTCTCTCCTAAAAAAGAGGTTATTTTTCCCTAAGAGTTCAGAAAATGAATTTTGTATTGAATTTTGGCCCAAATTTCCGAATAAAATTCGCGCTGGACCCACAAAGGAACATATTATTATATTATGAACATGTTTTTGCTCGAAAGCCCCCAGTTGTGTGACCTGGATACATCCCTGAGTAAGTGTAGGAGATACATTCATATAAATAAACCATTTCTAATTTAATGGATGTATGAACCGAACATTGTAATTAACTTTAATTTAGCATATTTATTTTTCTATAATGTTTGGTCTGGTCGTTCCTTTTGTTATTATTTCAAATTGCAATTCGCTGCTCTATTTAGTGAAAGGATGGAAAACATTTACATGATTCAGGTTTTCTACTGCAAATGAAGATGCATGTAAATTTGAAAATACATAACTATCCTTCTAATAATTGTCATGAAATTTGATGAAATTGTAGTAGGAAACAAATTAGTAAAATAAATTAATATGGAGAAAATTGATGATTGTGATTGTAACAAATAATGGTATGTGACTATGTGAGCAAATAACCTTTGTTTGCTCAGAGATACATAGTGCTTATTAACTAACAATATAATTTTGCGCCCTATGTTATGCATATGCATATGCTTAAACTTTAAACATTATATTGTTATGACGCATGTTTTGACTCATTTATTATAGCGATAGCAATTTGCATCTGTATCTGTGTAGTACACAGATATATAATGTGAGTAGATAATTATGCAGATATTAGATGTGTGTGTTATTTTTGAAGGTCAAGAATTAATCCGCTATAAAGATAGACACACAAAATAGTAGGTACAAAAATTGAATTGAATTGCTCAATCGGCCAAGTATTTTATGGTAACTACTAATAGCGGTGTTAAACCAAATGATGTGCAAAATATTTCATTGTCATTAACTATGTATAGTGTATGCAATTACGCATACATTATCCTAAAATACCACTCTAAATTACGGCCCACATATTATATCAATAGTAATATTATTCACAGTTTATGTACATTCAAATTATTGATTTCCATCAGTTTAGTACTAACTAACTGGTGGTAACTCATAATTTATCCAAACTGCCTCAATGTCAACGAGATGAGAAATAGCATCAAATTATGATTTATTTCCATAAGCAGAGTAGCTGGCCATTATGATTGAAAATACTAAAAACAATTATTTAGTTTTAAAAGGGAGGTACAATAAGGTTCTAAAAGTATAGCACATAGACATAAAAAGTAACACACTTCATTCGCCTGGTTGGTAATTCTATGGTATAGCATCTTACAATTTGAAGTAAGGAATACACATTTCAGCTAATGTCATAGAATTGGGATGCATTGCATTATGTATAGAAATTCAAATGTATGAATGCATTATTAGCAGAGTGACTAACACTATTAGTATGCAATGCACTATGCAGAAGATGCAGTGTGTATCATGAATGTCATGAAATGAGTTTGAGTGTTGAAATTCTGAATTCCTGACGCATTGAATTTAATGAGATAATAAATGAGTAAATGAGTATTCATTCAGGGTAAACGTGGAAAATTGAGCTGTGATTTATACTTAATACTGTTTGATAGCTGATGAATTATGTGGGTGTGTTAAAGTAAACATTTAAACATTTAGAATTTAAACATAGACAATTAAAGCAAGCATTGAAAGTATATAGTACATAATAAAAGTGGTCCTAACCTCAAAATCGCAAAACTCACTTAGGATATTGGGTGGGGAGTGTATTTGTGTGTCTAATGCCCCAAAGTGCCCTTTCTGAAACACAATTTGGAAAATTTAATTTATCTCACCAGATTTTGATGAGATATTTGGTAGTTTACAGTTGGTAGTAAACATTTAAGTCATAGATAGTGCATAATGTGAAATTTATGCTGTAAACGTTTAATCATAAAATAAATACCTAGGTATACCTACTTTTTCAGGAAACATAAAGACACGATTTGTCAGTCAAAGTATAGATTTGTGCTATTTATACTTAAAATAGAATGGAATGCGTCATATTCGTATTAAAGCCTATTTTATATTACAAAATTACAACTCTTCTGATGTGATGCTTGAGATTTGAGATGACTGCATGTGATTGCGTGATTACTTAATTTAATTAGTTATACTAATAAGATGTCATAATATTGTATCATATCATCATAATTGTATTTTCACAGGATGGCCTTTTAACAATAAAGTCGTCAATTTGCTACAATTAAAAAATTGTTTCCAGAATACATAAAAATTCTGTCCATAAATTGGTAAGTATAAACATACATACAAAAAAGATTTTTTTGCACATTATGATAATTCTGAGATAACTATAGTACACACAGCACACAGGACACATATTAATGACGTATTACCTTCATATTTTTGATGTCGCGATCAATTTATTTGTATCTATGAATCACAATACAATAATTGCATTGATAAGTTTGGATAAATAGTTTTATTTTTTAATTTAGATTGGAAAGTTCACTTCAGTAATGCATGCTACGTTAATTACGAAGTTGTGAGTGTTACATAGGTATGGTATGGTTAAATAACTTAAGGATTATTAGCACGGTAGCAGCAGTATTAGTATTAGCATTTAGTAGTTTAGTAGGAATAGTAGGGCTTTAGGGCATGATACCATTTTTAACAGCACATATCGCCTGTATAGTCTGTATCTATATCTCGTAACAGAGATAAAGACTGACGTAAATGTAAATGCGTTTAAGTGTCATTTTATTTTTACCCTGTCTTTAAATAAAAATAAGTGATTGAAACTTCCGACATTCGTTGCACGCTAAAATACCATTTAGGTACTTAACTCGCTCTATCAACAAATCAACATCTCTATTTTATTTTTGTCCAAGGACCAGGGTTATTATTATATAGTTATTAATTACTAACCAACTAAGCTCTCTGTACTTTCAGTATGAATGCTTATTTTATAAACATAGGTATGAATTATTATTATTGTCAATTTTTCAAAACCATTATAATTATATATAAACATAAATCTATATACATTTCATTTTTGTACATGTATGGTGAGTGACAGCCTGCCACTGACAAGCGTGACAGGTAACAGGTAGATAAATAAAATGTGTCATTTTCTAATAACCTATAACCCAATAAATAAACTTTATTAGTTCACATAATTTATAACTGCCTTAGTTTAGGATTGTCATAAAGCAAATTACATCATTGACCTTATATATACACACCTTAATCATCAATTCATTACAATCACGGTTACTATATACTACATGTAATTTGATCTTTCATTTCATTATCTGCTTTTACTCCATTATTATTACATATGTAAAGATATAGATACGGTTGGTTTTAGATCAGAGAATACATTTACGTATACGAAATAAATGAAGTAATTAATAAAATTTAGAAGTAGAATTTGAAATATCTGGAAACAATTTTATACATGCGGACATAATAGGATCAGCCAGGATTTGGTTTCGCAGGCGTGGTTCAAACTCCCAACATGAGGAACAAAAAACAAACAAAAGTGGTTGTTATCGCACGTAGCGCGATAAAAATTGGACTACCTTAGGCTGAAAAATTAACCTCAACTAATTAATTTTCATATAAAACTGCAAGAACATAAATTCGACATTGAAAATGTAAAGTTGATTCCATTCCAGGCAAATCGATTACGGGGAGGGCAAACACCCCAAATATGAGGTACAAATGTAACGAGAAAAAGCGGAGCCAATTCGGCTTAAAAAATCATTGAAAACTGAACGCTTAGATGGAAAAATTTCATGATTGTTTACACTTTACAAAAAATAACATTGGATTAGGGGGCAATTGCCGTCTTTCCCTTGTATATTGTATACAGCCTTGTTTTGAATGTAATCTGAAGAATATTTGCAAACAATCATAATTATTATCATAATCTATCATAATCATTCATATCATAGAAGCATATTTATTACAGGTACAGGTACCATTTATTGATGTTCGCAATCGCATTTTTCGCAAATGAGAAAGAGTTGAACTTGCAGCTGCATTGAATCTCGTGACTTCCATCCCATGCATTCTGCATTATAATTCATTCATACGCAATCGCAAAGTTATAAGGCGAATTTAATAGCACTTCCTTCAACACACTGAAATCCTTTCATTTCATCCAGGTGCTCTTTGGGAAGCTGGTTATTTGCAGACAAAATTGGTTTCGGAGATATAGGAATAAATATACATCTTTGTAAGTAACTGCTATAAATTATATTTACTCTAAAATCATCAGGTATAAAATATGCTATATCTTTATTCACAGTTAAAGCTAAATATATTTGTAACATTAAATTACATATTTTTACACCAGTGTATTCCATTCCATATTCCTGTTCATGTTCCTTATCTCATATCTTGCAAAGTTCTTGTATATCCTTTAAATAGTTCGTCTATACATAGTTAAATGTTTATTATTATCTAACGTCTTATTAGGTATCTTATATCCAATATCTTCCTCTAGATTCATTCTGTTCTGTTTTGTACAACAACCGCTTTATATCTGGCTGTGCCGCTGGTCGACAGTGCCAAACACCAAAAGCCCTTTAGTTCTTTTCCTTGAAGCCGTCGAGTCGGGAGGATAGGAAGTCTGAAGTCAGCAGGTTTGGAATTGGAACGTAACGTAAGTATTTTGGGTTTGGGTTTTACCATTTTGCGATTTTTACTTTTTCATTTACGGGCATTTTTATTTTGAATATTTTACGCCCAGTCGATGTTGTTTG
Organism: Pogonognathellus longicornis; assembly: GCA_034694085.1. NCBI lineage: Eukaryota > Metazoa > Arthropoda > Collembola > Entomobryomorpha > Tomoceridae > Pogonognathellus > Pogonognathellus longicornis. The sequence continues at coordinate 5,090 of JAQFYB010006779.1, forward strand.
TTTGCATGTTTGTGTGTGTTTGTTTGTTTTACAACACGTGAAATTAGGAGTTTTTATTATAAAATTCCAGATTCACACCTAAACACCTAAAAGGAGCACGACTTAAGTGCGTAGTTTCAATTCAAGGTACTCGGTCATTAGTCATTTGTCTGTTGGAATTTGACCATCATGTACCGATTTATTGTCAACTCCTCTTCTTCGTCGGCTGCAGCCGCTGCCGCTAACACATTGTTGAAAAGTCCGGCAAAAGGAATTGGTTCACCGAAGAAAAGTCTACTTTCATTGGCCCTTAATTGTAATAATAAGCGGTTTGCTTCCACTACAGTCCCTCCAGCCGCATCAGCTGTTTCCAAAGCTGTTTCCGGTGCTTCTGACTCTTCTGCAAATAAAACTAGTTATTCTACTGCTTCGGCAGCTGAACCCTTCCTCAATGGGTCATCCACATCATATGTTGAAGAAATGTACAACGTTTGGCTCGAGAATCCTGCCAACGTTCACGCGGTATCAAATATTTTCTTTTTTGCCTATACAACAATAATTAAGACTTATTAAGCGGTAATTCGAGTTTGTTTTTACTTGATTTATTTGATATTTAATACAGAGTTGGGATGCATTCTTTCGCAATACATACCAAGGTGCTGAACCCGGTCAAGCTTACTCTCGTCCCCCAAATCTTGCACCTGCAGAGCGTAATACTGTGCCGATTTCAGCGTATGGAGGTGGATCCAGTTTAATTCCTTCCCCTGCAGGACTCATGCTAGGCGGCGGTGCTCCAGTTAGTGAAAAAGTGATTGACGATCATCTTGCTGTGCAAGCCATTATTCGGAGCTATCAGGTATGACTAATCAATATACAAATTATGTTACGTAAGAATTATTTTATTTTTGATAACGGAAATATTAATTGAATCATTTATCACGGACAAATAATAATATATCATCTCGGTATTAACCGGATGAAGCAATCATATTATGTAGTTTAGCTTTAAACGTACGTAAAGTGTATGTATGTGTGCTTGTAAGTAAGGTGAAGTAATTGTCAACTATTTGTGCAATTATTGTAATCATTTCCACTTGTAAGTAGGTACCTCTACTATATATGATTGGGTCGTGAGTTTATTCGGCTAATTTGGCTTATTATTTTTGATTTATTTCAAGGAATAAAAATTGAAATATTATAGTATGGAGTATGGATTCATCAATCCATGAGTTAAACATTTCAGATAGTGGCAATTTTTGTTTTATTGCTTTTTGTATGTACATAAATGTTGTTTATATTGTTTCTATTTGTCAGTATTTTATGTTGAAATGAAATAGTTTTAAATTTATAGGGTTAGATTTATCCAAAGTTATTAGAAATCCTAATATTTTAGAATATTTGTAATTTAATGACTTATTACTGTGACCCGTAAGACAATAGCTCTTGTTAGATATTACATCGTGTGCAATATACGCTTTTATCTCTGTTTTGGCATTTTTTAATTTTATAAATGTTACACTTGAGAAGAATAAGTCTTTCTACTTCTAGGCAGAAACATTACATTGTTTTATATTTAGCTGCAGCTCAAGGTTACAGTTTACAACAGGGAGACAGGCAGTATACCACCTACATTTCCTTTCTAAATATTTACTACGTAGTGTAGCTACATTATTATTATTTCGTATTTTCTTTATGAAGACTTAAGTAAGGACTAACCGAGGTACTTATTTATTACTTCTTACCACTCTGCTTTACTTTAATCTTCTTTTCTAATTGAAGTGAATTTCATTTTCAAGCATGCACTTCGGGGATGAGTGGTTGGTTCATGCATAATATTAATGCAAAAATGCAGTGCTGTATTTGCAGCTCAACTTTCGCAATTTTGATTATTACTTTGTATAAACTCAATTGTTATATTTAACATTTGACTGTTTTCAAATGTTTTTACCAAACAGGTGTATAAACTACCTGTATAGTGTTGAAAACATGCTCCTAACTATGTTATTGTACAAATATTATTTGAAAGCTTGTAACAAGGATTAGATACCCTCTCTGATTTATATTCATACTCTACTCTCAGAAGTTTTTTTAGATGCAGATGCAGATAATGCGAGCATTAATATTCTGGTTCAGTCCCGGTCTAGAGTCTTCAAGAATAATTATTGCTGAAAAAAATCGTTAATTAAAACAAAGCTACATCTGCTACATCCATTTGTTCTGTTTTCGATTGAGTCAACACATGCAATATAATATGCAATGCGTATTATATGCAAATTCTTGATCCCTGCAAACCATAACACGTTGCAAAAATCAAATACCATTAAGCCAATGATATTTTTAAACGATTATCCTATACAGGCCCGCGGACATCATATCGCCCTATTGGATCCGTTAGAAATTACTTATGCCGACTTACATGGGCATGCAGATACAAAGAACACTAAAAAGGAGATTGTCGTGAGAAATTATATGCATGGTTATGGTTAGTTATGATTCATTTTCATTTCAGACAGTCTTCGCGTAATTATTTTAATGTGAAGTCTACATCTTCATATTTTAAACACAAATTATGCTCCTTTTAACGTTGATTTAGTGTAGAAATTCTATTGTCCTCATTTACTGTAGTAGTCTCCTTTACAAACCAAACCAATCTAGTTCATTCAAAGTATGTACCTCTTTACTTTCCTCTAACTCAGATTGGATTTCAACCAAAGTCGACCTTTTAACTTCTTGTGTATTTACAATTCCTAATTATTAGTGACTACTAAAATTATGTATGCTTTCGCTTTGCTTGGCTTTGCCTGCTTGCAATTTTATATGTTCCATTTCCATAGTGTGATGGTAGTACATAGTACATTTTTTGTATAGTCACGATTAGTCCATAGCTATACCAGCTAACATTTGTTACGTTACGGGTGTGGTGAGGTTACTTTGAGGTTAAACCGATTAAGGGTTAAATTAAATGAATGTGCAGTTTGTAGATAAAATAAATGTGTTTAAAATTAGTAAACAAAATTAAATAAATAGGCAGGTTAGACTATAGTATACAATAAATAGTCAAATTATATTATGTGATCTTTGTGTAGCCTTTATTAATTGATGTATGTTCGTGTACGTCCATGTACTAAATGTTTCGTAACATTAATGACATTAATCTAAATGAGAAATGATGTTTATTTTCTAAATCATTTTCAATCTAAAAGCTTCAATGTATAATATTATTATCAATGTCTACAATCTGTGTTGTTACATTTTCTCCGTTTCTACTATAAAATATTTTCTGAATCTCTTTTCTTACTTTTCCTAATATTCTGTCGCATTTTATATAATGTACATTGTTGTGTACAGCTATTAGTATTACTAACTTTTCTCTGAAATTTCAAAATCTGGAATAACTAACAAACTTTTATATGTTTGGTTGTGTTTATATGTGTAATCACTAATCAGTAATAGTCTGATTGGAAGTGTTTGTCCGTTCTATAATTTAACTATGAAAATCTAATGATGTAGATCAATAGTTATGCAATAGATAAATCAATTCTTTCATTTAGTTTTTAAGACTAACCAAATATAACTAAAAAACGTAACGTCATGACAGATACGTGGTCATAACATAGCAGAGCTGGACCCATTAGGTATAGCTAGCGCTGACCTTGACGATTCAACTCCTACGGAGCTTATCTACAAGTCATACTCGTTTGGTAATTTACAAGACATTATATTACCTTTACTTATTAATTATTTTTTCTTTCTTTCAAGCTTACTATTCCATAATAACAGATAACATGGTACAAACATTTATAATGACAAAATACATAGTATTTGATTTGATTTTTATGATTTCCTGCGTGTTTGTTTCAAATCGTGTGATGTAAGTGTATTATGATTTTAGTGTGTTAGTTTTGACTTTGTTACTTAGTTTTCTTTTTCGTTTTGTGTTTACACATCATACTTTATACTTTTATATTGTTTCTAGTTTCTGATGCGCTCATCTTTCTTACGTTTCGTTGGACAGTTAGTTCATTTATTCTGAGTGAAATATGTATTTACTGTTGTATAACACTAGTGAAATGTATTTTCGTAGTTAAAAAGTACATGTAGTGTTGTATTTAGTAACTCAAAATAATCTCCAGTTGTAACGTAACGTAATGTACCAGTAACGGTATTTGTCGAATTGTAAATGTAGTTTTGCGTAGCAATGTTTTATTTCTAGTGGACAACTTTCTGCTAATCATTCTAATTCTATATATTACCAAATACTAAGCTTCTTTCTGCCATTGTTCCATTAGTCGTTTCTTAATTATAACAAAGCCAACTTTTATATAATTCACAACCCTCCCTTCCCTACTATTTTTCTCTCCTCTGTAAAATTCAAAACTGCACAAACACTTTATTACACAAACCTAATAGCCCTCCTCATTTCTGCACTACTATCTCGACGTGCCTCTTAGTATTTTTCTGCAATTGGTTACTTGTTTCTGACCAAAGCTATTTATTGGTAGACTAGAATACAAATTAAATTGTGTATTAATGTGGCAATAGAGGAGAAAGACATGGATCGTGTCTTCAAACTCCCATCGACAACTTTCATCGGCGGTACCGAGAAAGCTCTATCACTTCGAGAAATTCTCCATCGTCTTGAAAATGCTTATTGCCGTTCCATCGGCGTTGAGTTTATGTTCATCAACAGTTTAGAGCAATGCAACTGGATCCGAAAGAAAATGGAACCTCCAGGTGTCATGGAATTTGACAATGACACCAAAAGATTGATTTTGGCTCGTTTGACACGAGCTACTATGCTGGAGTCATACCTCGCAAAGAAATGGAGCAGTGAGAAAAGATTTGGATTAGAAGGATGTGAAATGCTCATCCCTGCAATGAAACAAGTCATTGACAAATCGACTGATTTCGGTGTCGAGTCTGTGATCATGGGAATGCCTCATCGTGGACGACTCAATGTTCTGGCTAATGTCTGCCGTAAACCCCTTGAGCAAATCTTCTCTCAATTTGCTGCTCTCGAAGCTGCTGATGATGGTTCGGGAGATGTGAAGTACCATTTGGGAACGTACATTGAGCGACTGAATCGAATGACCAACAAAAACATTCGTTTAGCTGTTGTCGCAAATCCCAGCCATTTAGGTGAGTCAGGCTAAAATATATGTATTCGTATATACATTCGTAGAAAACCTGATAACATTGTAAACTTCATGGTGTTTTTTAGATTAATTACTAAAAAAAGTGTTATCTTTAAATGTTTTTATACAGAGGCTGTTGATCCTGTCGTTCAAGGAAAAACTCGCGCTGAGCAATTCTACCGAGGTGACAATGAAGGGAAAAAGGTCATGTCGTTGTTGTTGCATGGTGATGCTGCTTTCTGTGGTCAAGGAATTGTCTTTGAAACTTTCCACTTGTCAGACTTGCCCGATTACACTACACATGGAACCATTCATATTGTCGCTAACAACCAAATTGGATTCACAACTGATCCTAGACATTCAAGATCCAGTCCTTACTGCACGGATGTTGCTCGTGTTGTTAATGCTCCCATATTCCACGTTAATGCTGACGATCCAGAGGCTGTTATGCATGTCTGCAACATTGCTGCAGAATGGCGTGCTACGTTCCATAAAGATGTTGTTATAGATCTGGTATGATATAAAATATAATAGGGATGCCGCGAGTAGTGATTTTTACTACTCGGCCGAGTAGCGAGTAATGCTTAAAATTTTCACCGAGTCTCGAGTACTCGGTGCGAGTACTCGGTGATACTCGGTCTTGTAATTATTGGACCGAGCCCGAGTACTCTGCCGAGTAATCCGCCGAGTATTGCTGATTTTGTACCCTATAATCTGGAAAGTCGAAAATACAACGCCGGGAGATTTAAAAACCTAATTGTTTGTGTTTTAAAATCACAAAGTGGCCGAAAAACATGTGTTTTAGGCACCTTCGCGTTTCAGGCGCCTCTAAACCGACTTATAGAATTGTATAATTGTACCAGGTTTAATTGAGGAATTCAACAAGCTGGCTTGTTGATCGTTTGCCAAACGTTCAGGAACATACTCCATTTTATTCGTTTAACTATTCAATTGTGAAAGGACGGTATCCAATAAGGAGATATTAGTGGGGCTGGATAGCCCATAAAATTCTACACAACTTTCATGTATATGTCCCTATGCCCAAAATATACCCCTGATTTTACACAGGCGGAAAACGAAATCCTTATACATTGAGGGAGTAGGGAAACCTGTCAACTGGTACCCCCGATTTGGGGATGTTGGCGGTGGATTTTAGGAGTTCTGAAGTAACATTCGGATAGAAGGTAAGTGTTAGAAGTTTTTAAGATCTTAATATTGTGTGGGTGTGTGGGGTCTTCATTTTTTTATTGATTTTTGAAATATTTGCTATGACATGCAAAAATTACCAAGTTAGCAGATTCCACATAACCAATATCATAAAGAATGTAGTAAACCCATCTTAGGCAGCAAAAATTATGAAACCAATGTACCAAATGTAGCTGAATACTGGTAATCGAATGGAAACACTATCAACATGCGCATTCAACGCCCCGGACGCGCATGCGCTATGTTTTGGCATATATTAAAGTTGAACAAAATATTATTTACCGATGTGTTTTAAGG
>JAQFYB010006780.1:0-11698 GCA_034694085.1 Pogonognathellus longicornis
AATTGCCTGTTTGCCCCCCCCCCCCCTGAATACGGGCATCCTAGTCCAAAGATTCATGCTGTGTTAGCTAACATTTTAAGTGTAAGGTATATTATGACTATGAGGGAGGATTTGTCTGTATAGATTGTATTTTGTTGAAGGCCAATATGAAAATTACTGCAAAAGAGACAGTCTACTTAACCTTTTCATTTGGATAAATGAGTAGAGATTGAGAAAATTAACACACTGAATTTACACATAAATTTTACAAAATGGTCACTTTTTATTATTACGATATTATACAACACATTATTCTTGCTACACATGCATATAGGATTTACGAATTGCAAAAACCGGTAGCCTACACTTACGGTTTACATTTTTGATCTGATCTATTTTTGCTAATTAATGCAAATATAGTTTTCTGCAAACAAAAATACATAATAGAAAATGATCTTTGAATCTTACATGTTTTACATATTCACCTGCTTTACCTAACAAGTTTCTAAACGGTAACTGAAAAGTGTACAAACAAGATTTCTAAATAGTAAACAGTTTTAATATTATTTTCTCATATTATAACGTTTATTGTCGATTCTTTGCGGTTGTCTCAATGATCAGTCCGTCAGTCAATTTTTAATGTATTATTCATTTCACATACGCATGCTGACATATTTCTTTCTTCCTATCTCATCACATATATATGTTATGTAATGCCACACTGTCTTGAATCTATAGATTATTTTATATCCAAATGTTGATTCTTTAACCTAGCATTTACTTAAGTAATGGAATAATCAATTTATTACATATAAATAGACATCGTTTTACATGTATTACTATAATAACTTTGTTTTGTTTTGCAAAGGTAAATCAACAAGTCCTTAATTCTACGTCTTAATTACATTAGCATTGATCCCAAAAACGTATGGATACTTTACTGTTTATTATTTACATGACTGCAGTTAAACATTGTTCATGTCTAGACAAGGGAATGAGATAAACTACATTGAACGTGTAGTTTACATTTTGGAATAAATATAAACTGATGCGTAGAAAAATGAACGAGTTCTTTGAAAAATGGAAATGGATTTTCAATTCAAGTCATCCAAACACTTCTTGAGACGCATAGGTTACATAAAGAAAGCCATCTTCATCTCTGTAGTCCCTGTAGATCTGAGACAGGGGTCTGGACAGGGAAGCCAAGTTTCGGTTGCTCACCAAAAGATACAAGGCCTGTTGCGAATTCAGTTGTAACCGATTTCTAAGTAATCAAATAAGTCCACTTTAGGGTTATTAACAAAACATTTGTATAATCATACCTATATAAGGCTCATTCATTGAGTTTATTAGCAACAGCAGCAATTTACTTTTTATTTTGCGTAGGTAATAATATGTATTTTTAATTAATTTTTGTGTAATGCAGCTAACTTACCGAACGATTGTAATGAACTGAGACATCGTGATTTCTTGGGGTACGAGAAATTTTGTTTTGTCCAAAGTAGGCAGAGACAGTTCCTTGTGGTATCGCTCAACAATTACCTGCATATAATATCATACGTGTTTTTATCATTGAACTGGCAATATTTCTTGTAACGGTACTTGCCGAATTAAATGAAAGCTTACGGGAACTTTGGAAGGGAACTTCAGTCTTATTGAAGCTACTTCTTCCTTTCTCGTGGCTGTAGAAATAAAAATATACAAGATGCATTAATTTTATATAATGATTACCATTCATTATTATCATTACCTACTTAACATCAAGCATTACTCAAATGCAGATTTTACAAAACCGATACACAGATCACTTTACTTTACATTCAGTGATACAAAACCAAAGAATATTTCTAAAATACTACTCTGTTAGTTTAGCGAAGACTAAACCTCTACACGTTGTTACGTTGTAAGTACACTACTCAATAGTGTTATTACTTTTACATATTAAACTATTGCAGCTAATTCAGCTTACACAATCGATATTAATCATTATTACAAAAAAATCAATTACAATTGACGACAAGTAGTATAACCTTATTGCATTTAAACATGAGGGTAAATGCCAAATGCATAATGTATAGCGGGATGTGAATCATGTGAAGTGCTGAAGTAAGATTGCGAATCCGAATTAAGTGATGGCCTTCATATCAAGTTTCTCTCTGTGTTCTTAAAGATCTTAGATAAATAAACATTATAGGTCAAAATAGAAAAAATGTGATCTCATAAAATTATTAGCTCTTAAATGTAATTTCCCCCTTTTTGATGGCCTCGACTGTTAAATACAATATGAAATGTAGTTTGGCAACTACTATATACATACTTTTTCTCCATGAAATCAAACAATTTGCACTTGGAAAAATGTGACAAACAAACAAATGGGTTAAGTAACAAACAAATATTGTGTGACAGCATTTATTTGTTGTATCTTATACTGCGTGTTATGAACGTATAATATGCATATTATGTATGTACAAATTGTAATATGTAATATACTAAATACACCAACTGCTATGATGTATGATGGCCAATCGAAGAAGATAACTGAGAGTTGCTTTTACTTTATTCTGCTTCATTCCGGTTATTTAGATAGAAAGCAGAACAAGTAGCTTTGTAAGATTTAAATTAAGTAAACTATGGATTTATCTGAAAAATACAATAATTGCATTTTTATAATGATATAGTTATGTTATGTTATGTTCAATCTTTAACAAGAAGCTTAGTAATGTCCTCATGAAATTTGCTAAATAATGTCAGCTAACTAGGATCAACTGAAATATTAGTATACATATGCTATATATTATATTTGTAAGTGTAAACATCACTTTATATTAAGTATTTTGAACACAATCATAAAATTCGAAGATAATGCCAAAACTAACGTATGAGCGTCCTTAAACGAAAAAGTATGGTGAAAAACGTGGGTACATAACTAAAATATCTATATAATATGCTATTATATATATACATTGCTATTGCTACATGTATTTCTGTGTGAACTTTTACAGTCCATCAACCATCACATAATACGAGTAATGCATCATGCATGCAACGTTTTTAAGTATGTACATGTAATAATTATACATTTTTTGCAATTTGAAATATACTATAGGATACTCCTTCTCTTCTAATCAATATTGCGTCTTAATAATAGGCATACAGTGTATTGTATGTATACTTAGCAATTTGAAACATAGATTAATAGTAAAGTTACTCCGATCCGAACTTAAGTTGCAGTACAAATTGGCATCTTATGTGAATATATACCAATATTATACTTTATAATGTCCTTTAGCTTATACATACATCAGGGCTGTCAAGGTGTCGTTCATGAACATTTAAAGGGGATATGGAATGTTTACATGCTTACATTATCGAAAACATTAAGTACCTAATAGATTACTTCATAATAAATTACTTTCAAATTCCTCTTCCAATAGAGACAAGAAAGGTGATAAATAAAATCTGAAGTCTGCATTAGTAAGAATATTAAAACCATCTTCTATTCAAAGATACAATGACTGCAGTAGTCATTATTATTTCGGGACACTTAAAATCAAAATTTTGGCTTGCTTGTACAAAAAGAATCCGTAAGTTTAAGTATCTACACGATAAGATTTTTTTAGTGTGTAACGAAACGTAAATGGAAACATCAGTGTCTATTCTTAATTTCCGTTCAGCCTTTCCTTCTCACTCGTGTAACTTAATTATATAATAATGGAAATGGAGCCGGTAAAAAATCTTGGAATACACAATTATGAATATATTTTCCACTTACAATTAGTATGGCAATTGCGAATAGCTTGTAGAAGAAGAGAGCTTTTATTGTTGTCAACGAAGTGCAAGAGTTAAAAGTATTATTTTCATAAGGACTACTTTTATGGGAAGAATTTCGGTATTTAGGAATCATATTTTTTCATATAGGTATTTAGGAATCATATTTTTTCATATAGGTATATAGGTATTGACTTTCTAAGCGTTACGTAGGGTTAACGATTACTAACCTAGTGATGGATTACATAAAATTAGCTAGGTACCAAAATAAATTATTATTATCACGTTGTGTCTGTTTAGCACAAAATGGTCAGTTATGTTATGAACATATACCGGTTTAGAGCTAACCTGTTATGTAGTCTATGTTATATGAGACGAAATAGATTCTGAACTAACGTACATAGTATTGGTGATAGTAGCAACATGTAAAATACCGGTTTGTAATCATGGTGAGGCATGTAATAGAATTGGCAAGGGTTGTCATAAATTGTATGAACAATCGAAATCACCTTTGGTTCAAGGTTTTCAGCTGTATATACAATGTATAGCATAAACATAATCTTTTCCATGTACCTAGTGACAACAGAAGTTCAAAAAATCCTATTTCTAGAAAACACCCCTTCAAAGGATTGAGTGCTGAGCTGACTATACTTGCTCATCCTGTCGTGCAACAAAAGTTCCTACACTTCAATGTACATACAATAATACAATTTTAAGTCTTGGTAAACGCTAAACTTAAGAACATGCATAGAACTGCATCAAAGATGATTTTTATATTTTACATTATTCTGGTAGTTCTACACGAATCTTAAGATCTAATTTCAGAGACTATTCAGTATTCAGTATTCAGTATAATATATTATGTAAACCTAGTTTGGCCAAACTTCAACAACTATAACCAATAGGCAATCCCATCTCTTCATCTACAACGATTATGTGTTAAATAAATTATAGGTCAGAGTTAAGAGTTACCAAGTGGCTTCTTTTGCTTGAATGAGATGTACTGCGCTCTTGTGTTGTCGTTGCTGTCCGGTATTGGCATTGCGAAGCTAAAAAAATCTGTTGCTACGTCCTGACGAGAATCGCAACCCAGTTTACGATGCCGGGCTACAATTTGTATAAGGGGCAACAGCTTATTCCTCAACAAATCTAAAAATGAATGTAAAAAATACAAATTTTTTAACATAATTTATGCAATTAGAAAATAATTTTTTCTCACTTACATACTAAAAGAAATGGCCTGCACAACTAAGTGTAGTTACTTATTTTTAAGTCTAGCGTAAAATCAAAATTTTGGTCCACTTGAATAAAATGTGTGTATAAGTTGACCAGGAAAGATCGAAAAAATAAAGTTCCGTGCACGTGTACCTGGTCTGACTAAACTATACAAAAGAATACTCTGAACGTGGATAGAAGATAGTTTCCGCTTGCAACTCCAACTCAAGTGTTTCCTTGATTGGGTTAGAAGGTAGTTAGCCTTACTTATCATGAAAAACAAATGTGTAACAGAATGTTATATTAAATATACACTTGTGTACGTATCGCGTTTTCGTCAAGCTCATCATCACATAGTACAAGAGTTGTTTGTATAACCTTTAGTCTCTTCGTTCTTGAATGTCCTGACTACAATATACTGGGGGGTGCCTCACTCACAAACTCTGAGTTCACAAACACATTTAACACATTACTCTCTTGGTAAGCTTGTACTACTGTTACTGTCCACCTATATGAGACGAAAGAACACACATTTAAGGAACAAACCACACCATCATCTTAACTTATAAAATATTATTAGCACGACAAACTTGCTCGAATCTCTTCATTGCATTACCTATTTCTACTCCACTATTTCTACTCCCTTTCCCTCTACAGACAAACCACAACTAATAAACTTAAAGTCAAGATTGAGGATTGTACTACGTATATTGAGCTGGTCTCCAACAAAATCATACATACTTGTGTGTGCATACAACAAACAGTCAACCCACCACACCAATATACGGATGTATATATTTATTTAACTGTCTTGAATTGTATCAGAATATATGAAGAGATAAATACCTAATAAATTCCCTTAGCTATCTGTATATTATAGTATTTCTTGGAGAGTAAGGTATTTTGTACCACAAACCACAACCATTTTAACATGACAAGAACAAATTATTCTTCCTCCATCGAGAAGCGCACATTAACCATAAGATCCACTTTATGCTTACATTAAAAATAACTTGAGAGTTACATACAGCAATACTGGTTTACGAAAAGACATTTTTTAATTGATAAGTTACATGAAGCATTTTTGCAGACTACTTTACTGAATAAACAAGCAGAGTAGATGTAAACTTATTAATAATATATTATTAGCAGATATATGTATTAAGATGGCTGCCAAATTTAATCTCCCGTACGAGAGGTACTTTTATACTTATAATATAAAAGGACGAAGAAATATTATGATCTTTTTTATATGATATTGATATAAGGTTAAATATATTATAGTAAGATACAATAAACTGCAAGTGCGGATGTCCGTGGATGTAGTATATTTATAATGTACACACACTCTTACGAAAGTACTTATATTAAAGAAATATGCTATCTTTTTGCAAAAAATAGGGTGTGCTGGGTCAGCTTCCATGCAATCATGAAAAAACTGCCCTTCTTGAGATTTCCAGTGGGAATAATTAATGAAATAAAGCAACTGCCAGTTGAACAGACGTCCTCTTTAATCTTCTTATTATTAATAGTATAATTAATACGTAGAGTATATCGAAATATATGAATATTGGTCGGTATACTTGGGCTATTACCGATATTCATATTTAATCAGCTTAAAATAACTTTTAATCAGCAATTGAAGTAACAGAAATGAACTGCATGGAAATCAGAAGCTTTTGCGACATAGTAAACATAAGACGACCTTACAAATACATTACTCCTTTAAATGTTAGCTATGCAAATGCGATAAATACTCATTTGGTACATTACCGAACCAAATGTTGCCCAAACTTCAAGTGTTCTTTCTTCTTTCATTCAAATTCTTTCACTGTTATGCAACTACGTACGACTAACAATAAGTAATTCCATCATATTAATTGCAATTTAAAATACCTACGTTATAAATATTTGTCACCTAATCTCTTTCACAGACTCGTAGAGTAGAATTGTTTAAACTCTATTTCATGCCATTTACTACGTCTTCTTTTCTTGAAATGTCTTGTCAGTTTTGTGTATACACAAAACTGACAAGACATTACTTAATCAGCATTATTAGTAAAAGTAAAGTAGAAAAGCTTCCCGCACGTCAATCGAAATTCCTTGCTTAATATTATGTTCCTGTGTGGACCAATTGGACGAATACGATTTTACGTAATAGAATTTCAGTTAAAACTTCCAGAGTTAAAACTGATTGTCTGTTTTATGTTATGAATATGATGCAAAATGGAAATCCAACCCAATAGTAATACTTATTAAAACTTTGCATACTGCGAGTGTAATTTAATTTCTAAACCACAACCAAGGCTAAATATAACACACGAGCAGCATCTTCTGGTATAGCCATGACCCGTAAATGTCCAACATTAGTATCCATTCTACCGACTGAAAAGATTTATTTCAGGGTGTACATGTGTATGACGGTGTATTAGTAGCGTACGGTATTATCACAATGTAGTAGGCACATGGCAATTGTTTTGCAATCAAACTCTTATACAAAGAGAAAATTATTACAATTACAAACATGTAAAAAGCATTTTGACAGAAATAGACTTGTACTTTATTCCCTGCAATTAGATAAATGTAATATTTACTTGACTATAATCAATACTTAATCAGTTTTTGAACATAATGAAAAATTCATAGAACTTTTACTCTGAAATAAAACTTTTCTCGAGGTTTTGTCTTCAAGATTGTTTGAATTCAATATAAACTTTATACTATTTGTAGTATATGTAAGTAATAATTATTCTCACAAGGCTATTAATGCAATGGTGTTAGTAAACGGAAACTTTTATATGCTTAGGTATATCCAATATCAGTATGCTTATCATACTATGCACATGCAATATGTAGATTTCAATTAATATAACAATAATACATTCGTGCATGACAGTAGTACATGTATATTCAATTATTATTAGTAAATATACTAGGTAGTATACGTATGTAGTGTCTTGTATGCAATAATAACTTACCGGTTGTGCTTGCGAAAATGCGAATGATATTGAATCAAAGAGGCAGGTCGACACACACGCACACGTTCTTTAAAACACTACACTAATGAGTAGTAACTAGAATATTGTTTACGAGTACCCCAATGTGGTTTCAATCCTCACATAAGTGTACTATTGAAGTGGCATTGAATTGACAATGTACTGTTTGGAAGTTTGCTTGTGGTTATGCAGAAACACAATAATATTGTAGAAACTAAGAGTAGGTATTTAATCCTTCACTTGTAGGTTAACTGAAGTTAAACTTTTAATAAACAATGTAATTGCAATAAGTGAAGCTGTACAGGTAGCAGCTCAATAATGGGTAAAGGGTAAACGATTATTGGCTTTTTGTACTGAATTATTTGTTTGTGTAGATTTGTTCTTGCGTTTTGTACTTATGGAAAAGAGATAGAGAAACAAAAGGTAAAGGTATTTGGGAGGTGTGTATTGTGTTAGTAAACATGAGGACTGAATTCAGCCAAGGTTATAATATCTGTATATAAGTACAGATAGTTCTTATGAATCCACAAAAATGTTTCAAATGATTAATAGAAGAAGTCTTGCAGAACACCAGAGGTGGATAAGAAGTCTTATGTATGAATGTATTGCTAGTAAACCTAGTTTTTATGCAGTTCCAGTTCAATCCAGTTTTATTCCTCAGGTATAAGCACTTATGGCTGGATTGCGATTATAAAATCATACAAGTGTTGCTTGTAATATTGTGCTACCTAAGCCTACGTATTATTACTGGCAAAACAACAATGTATACTATGTCCTATGATGAGAGAAGAGCGAATGTATTGCAGGACGAAGGATGTGCTACTTTCTTCAGCTTGAAGTAGAGACTGATCTCCTCCAAGTCTGCGAGCGCAGCAATAAATGAAACTATATATGTATTATGTATGCATATTGTTAGCAACGGATAATTTCTTTGCCCGCAGCTATCCAGCAGGTCATACAGAATCTCATATAATATGTCCAATATCTGCCTTTGTTATGCGGCTGCAGTTGACGATATGCGAGTTGTTAGTTTGCGTTCATGTACATAATCTCTGAATTCAGTTGGCTTGAAAAACATTGAAACGAAATATCCTTCAATGTTCATGTATGTAATGCTGCTGCAGCTTAAAGTTGAAAGGACTTAGTACATATTGTGAATCTCTAGATAAACATATGCATAGCTAATATTATACAAATACAGTTTTTTCACCATTGCTGTATCGTGTAGCAAATTAATGGTTCTTGTATTCGGTCATGGAAAAATACTTCAGATTTCTACAGCATAAGGTCTAAGTACATCAGCTATGCATATTATAATACACTCTGACTCTGACACACCAAAAGATAAGATCATTAGAGTTGAAAATAAGAATGACATTGTTTCAGTGTAAGATAAGTTGTAAGCTTAAGTGTAGCGGTTAGTGTTTCTGGAGAAGTGAAACGGTTTAACAATATGCTTCCCTAATTGATTTTATATACTTCTTACTTTTTTACAGCAATGAGTTGACTTAAGATTTAAGATAGTGGAACAATTCAGTATACAGTGTGGTAATATGGAAATATTTTCCATTTTCCTACCGGAAATGCGTAGTTAAAATTATAAATTCCAAGAATAATTCAGTCTGTGAATGATGAAAGAGTTAGTTAATCATGAAAACTTATTGATTTGTACTTGTGTTATCTTTCAGGGTAAATCGTAAAAAGGTTTTATTACTTTCTAAAATCTAAATGGATAACATGCAGTAAGTACATAACAAGATTTTACAAAATAAAGTAGAAATATTATTTCACTTTTAGATCAGGTTTTGTATATTCTTTGTAAATATTTTTACATTAATCATCAAAGTATAATATATAAAATTAAAAATATTCATAACATTCATTTA
This sequence comes from Pogonognathellus longicornis, assembly GCA_034694085.1. NCBI lineage: Eukaryota > Metazoa > Arthropoda > Collembola > Entomobryomorpha > Tomoceridae > Pogonognathellus > Pogonognathellus longicornis. Next base: position 9,845 of record JAQFYB010006780.1, read on the forward strand.
ACAGGTTCTTGATACTTTACTCTATGTCCAAAACAACTACTTCATCAGGGACAATAATTAATTCTTTGTCTTCTCCTTTTACAGTTTTATGTTTTGAAGACTTAGGTAGCGAAGAAGGTTGATTTAACTTGGAAAGAAGATTTTCTATTTCTTTAGCTTCGATAACCGTTCCAGTCTTTCGAACACCCTCATTTATTAAATACAAAGGAACGTCTCGTTCTGCATTCACTGTTTCAATTTGCTTTTTTAGCCATCTTATTCTTTCTAAGCATTTGGCTTCAGCTAACTTTGTTGCCTCCATCAGTACATCCTGTTCAATGTGATTCGTCAAATTCATAAAACACAGCTCTTTGCTGTCGTTAAGTCCAATTGTTAATTTGCCTACAAATATCTACAAATTAAATAGCAAACGAATCAAGTTAAAAATATTCAAAAAATTCAAAACCTTGTAGTGTCAAATAATTTTATTTGCAATTTTTGTAAATAAATGTACCTCTTCCTCTTCTTGGTCCGGCTCGGCAAGAATGATATTTCCTTCATGCATTGCAAACGATGTTAGCATAGGAAGATGAAATAAATGTAACTTTATGGGCGTTGACTCTTCGATTGGACAAACTACAAGTTCTTTAGATTCAGGATCTATGAAAGCTTTTGCACGTCGAAATGTTAGAAGGGCGCCTAAAACAGCTAACGAAGCAGCTTCGGATAGACATCCATTTGTGTCAATAATGTGTACGTCTGCCCTCAGAATCCATGCCTGAAAATGACAGTTCAAATGTTAAATACTTAAATACCAATTCATTTTAAAAAGCTGTATCACTCTAGATAGTAAATAAATGTGTGGTATATATTGTCGTACATATTCTCCAAATTTTATACATAATGACTCCAAATCTAGAGCTCTATTTTCTTTAAACATCCTTTCAATGGCCCTCGCAATGATTGCCGGCTTTTGTGATCCACTTCCACCCATTTCCCCGGTAGCGGCTGGTGATATCCACACAGATACTGTCAAGGCACCTTCACCAGGGCGAGAATCCATAGGCTCTCCGATTGAAGCTGACACCTACATGCACACAACAATCAAATCGATTAACAATTAATTGTCAATTGTGTAAAATATCGGTGTTACGCTATAAAATTGAACAAACTTAAAGCAGAACATCAGATAAAAAAAATCATATTTTTCGCACAAGACACAATTATTGATTATGAATCCAATCCAAACTGTATTCAAGATTATTAAGATTGCACACCGCAAAAAAAGGAAAGTATTATTACACAAAGTCTGATTAACTAATACCTAAAACTAACCTGCACAAAAACCCTAGTTCCGGGTTCAAATACAACTTCACAAGATCCATAGCTTTTTCCGAAACTAATTTTGAAGTTACGAAAATCCCTTAAGCCTCTTCCATTTATACGAATGCCTTTCTCCGCACCAGATTTGGCAAGAAGTTTTGTGCACCTTGCGATTATTTTGGGTCTCATTTTTAATTGCCTTGAACAAAAAAAATTGGAGAAATATCTAATGATTATACTAACAAAACAAAACAGTAAATAAAATGTTTTTCTGTAAAAAGTACAAGCACAACAATACAACACAACACAAAACACAACGTGCGGCTCTGCTCTGGTAATTCCTTTAAATCCAATGAACACGCGCCAGTTATTCTTATCCTTTAGCTTAGACAGCCTTTTGCCTTTGCCTAAGTAGTTTATATGCACAATGTACAATGAGTATCTTATATGGAGCAGTTACTTAAATATACGTATAAGGTAAAAAGGCCCGTTCTACGAACGGGGTTAGTTGAATTATCAGTGCAACCAACAAGCCAAGTCCATCTAGAACAA
>JAQFYB010006781.1:0-11696 GCA_034694085.1 Pogonognathellus longicornis
GCCGAGTACGAGTACTTGGTACTCGGCGCCGAGTACTCGGCCCGGCCGAGTACTCGGTTAACTCACGGCATCCCTACCTAATTGTATTTAAAAAACCGAGGCTGCTGGTTTAACTTGCATTCAGAGGTGGTAACCTCTATACGCTAGCGTACGACGACACCCGGTTTGCGAAATTTGGAAAATGATACCTGGTAATGGCTCATGAGCCGGGTTTCCACCTCTGCTTGCATTATATTTCTGGTATCTTACAATATACTATACTACTAATAATTATGATGTACAATTTAAACAAATCTAAAATTGAAACGTACTGATATTTATTCCCATATTATGTTTCATGTACCTGAATCAAATTGGGTTAAAACAATAAAATAAGTTGTTATGTGCGAACAAAAACGGAGCAGAAATGTTCTTTTGAGAGTAATGTATCCCCAAAATGAAATTTCACTGGGCTGCATCCGTAATAGATCACAAATGAGTTTAGTCTGTATATAAATAAAAATAAAATAGATCTTTAAAAGAATGAATTGAGACTTAGTTATTTAGATAGCCTTTATTTAGTAATTTATTTCATTGAGAAATTCCTAGATATTATGTAGGCTAATTTCCTTTATTGCGATCTACCTCCATTCGAGTAGATATGTCCGTTATTTCTTCGTCAATATTTAAAATGGTTTCAGCTAAAGCTTTTTCCTGCGAGAAAATAGAAATTATTTACCTATATAAAATACTCCGCCGCGAGTGGTTCCTAAAATGTACCTGACTATAGTCCAAATACATGGTATAGTAATTCTTCCATATCCCTATGTAATTTCATTAAATTATACAAAGGTCATGAATTCAAAGAGTCACCTCATCAGTAATTTTGGCTGCAGCATTGACCTGTCTAACCAAACGGGCCAAAGTGGTAACAGAGAAACCAAAAGCGATACCAAGAAACAAACTTCCTTTTATCTTGTCAGCCACAAAATTTACAAGCAAAAAGGTCGAAGCTATTAAAGCTGTTAATTGCAGCATGAGTCCGAAAATCTGATTTAAGGCTTGATGATATCCTGTTAATTCAGTTTGCTTTCGGATTCGTAGAATAATTTTGCCCCATTGTAGTATTTCTTCACGTCCAATTTCACGGTTTCCTTTAGAACCACTATATTCATTAAATTTGTATTGGATTTCAGAATTAATCTAACAGGGCAAAAATATTTTGTCATTAAATAATAGCATTAGTACAAAAAAGAGTACAAAATTTCTGTAAGTGTAAGTGACATTTTACCTTTTTAAACGCTGCAGCTATGCATTTGTACATTAGAACACTTTGTTCGTCATAAAATAAAGGGAAAAGGTTCGATGTTAGTGTCATGTAAATGTGAATAATGGTTGCAATATGTTCATTCAAACCTGAAATTAAGAAAGCTGGTTTATCAATGATTAAAAAAACAAGAATACAACCAGGAATCACTACGAAAAAAATAAAAGTGAAGTTTCTGGAGCCAATTATATTGATATTGGATGTATAATCGTCTTCAGATAACAAACGATGCTTTTTGCTAGGAAATATCCTGAATTTGCTAAAAACTGAAATCATTTCGTCTTCAATAACATTCCAGTTGTTTAAAATATGTGATAAGGATGCCGAGGATAACCACATAGTAATCGAATCAGATATTGGGGCACATGGAATCATTATATTTAATACTTTTGTAGCCAATTGTGCAATTTTTGATGCAGTTGGATCTTTCAATGAAATAATGTTAGACGAAAATCTATATACAGAAAACAAACTCACAACAATTACAGCAATCAAATTTAAAACTTTGTTCTTGTGAAGATGACATAATAATATGTAAAAAGTTTACTTTAATGGCCAAGTCGACCCAATTGAAAACCCTTGATTGAATAAAACAAGTAACCACAAGGCTAACGACGGAATTCCAACTATAATCGTAATTAACATTCCAACTGATTTCCAATGAAAGGAATAATTGACCGCCTTTCTCTCATGTCTTGTAATGTAAGTGTCGTAACTCAACGGACAGTTTCCCAATATCTTGGACAATCGAATTGCGGGGAGTAATTGATACGTTAAATTTTCATTTGCGCCCTGCCCTGTAAGGTAGTGTTTAAATACCCTCAATGAGTCCATTTTAATGGTTGTAAACCGTAACCAATCTTCTAAGCAGCTAATCAGAATGCAGATTTTATAAAAAAAATTATTGAAAGTACTTGAGTCTAGTAGTTTACAGTCTAAACTCTAAAGAGAACTGCTGGCATATCTTTATTGTTCAGGGTTTTAATTTATTATTTCTGTCTTTGGCCATGAATTTTACTCAGATCCAAATCTAACGGTTACTACGATGTTATTGACACAATATTATGTCAATAAAGTTGACAGAATTAATACAGAAATAAAAAACTAATTATAGTAGACTTTCTCACACAGTCAAAGCCATTAGGTATGTTACTCCTAATTAATTTTTTAATACAGGTTGAGACTGATGACATGTAAAATCTACAATAGTAGTACCTAAAGTAAACAATTCAATAATAAATCAATACATTTTCCAAAGCGGGCAGAATGCAAGGTACCTACTACAACAGAATTATTATATGAATTCATTTGAAAGCGAGAATAGTGACTTGGGGGAGCGTCTTAATGGGCATAAGCCCCCACCCAATTTTTCGACCATACACTAGATAAAATTATTTCTCCCAAAATGCCAAAATACAGGTCAGTTTCCATATTTTTTTTGCTCTAGCTCACCCTAAATATGTGGTTTGGATACGCCCCTGAGCTGGGATAGTGCTTTTGCAAACGTATTTGTATTTTTGCATTAATTATTAATACACTACTATAAATGACTCATAGAGTAGAGAATAATGTTGAATAATGTTAATAAAGCGTTTGCTACAACAAATATTGGTCAATTTATTTGAAAGCAAAAATATTTTTAGCAAGAATCAATACGAATATTCAATTCAATAACGTTAATCAAGTTGGGTAATTATGATGAGATACGCCGTAACTTGGACAAAAAACTGAAACATATTATTTATATTAAATCGCAATAAATAATTTATACACGATGAAAAATGTGATACGTTTTGTATTGTATGTGGACTCACACTAAGGAGGAACGATTTGTTAAGGGTGATTAGCTGCCAAAAACTAATTTCACTCGGTTGTGACAGCAAAAGGTCGAAAATATGCTTTACCTGAATGATAAATAAGATGTAACGTTTATTATTTAAATCAGGCCATGTTAAGAATTTTGTCTTATCTCTTTGTGCAATTAACTGTTAACATTTATTTGCAATTTTATTAAATTGTTACCTCCATTCGCGTTGAAATATCACTAATTTCTCTATGAATGTTCACAATTGTGGAAAGTAAATTTTTCTCCTGTAATTAAAAAAGTTTGAATCGCAAAATACATAGATACCTAGTTTTTCATTTGTATTAAATATTTTTCTCCATAAATAATAAATACACCATACCTCTTCTGTAATTTTCGAAGCAGCCGTAACCTGTCTAATCAAACGAACAGTGGAAGAACTAGAGAATAGAATAATAATCATATTATAGGAACTTCCATCGAGTTTATTAAGAACAGATTCCACCAGTACAAAGAACATGATTGTAAATGTAATCATTTGCAAAAGAAGTCCCAATATTTGATTCAAAGCTTGATTGTTCCCTGTCAATTCGTTTTGTTTCCTAATTCGTAAAATTATTTTACTCCATAGTAAAATTTCTTCTCGGTTTATTCTGTTCATTCCCTTAGGCCCCAATATACTGCAAACATATTTAATTTCCGAGTTTACCTAAAAAGGTACGTTATGGGAGAAAATAAATATTAAATCACAATCTCCATACATCTTTACATAATATGCCTTACGTAAAATCAACTCATCTAATTATTTTTCCATATTTCTTGCCTTGTTGAATGCGGCAGATATGCACTTGTACATAAAAACAGATTTTTCGTCTCGGAATAAAGAAACGAATGAAGAATTGAATGCCATGAACATATGAACCATAAAACCAATATTCTCATTCACCCCCATGAGTACATACGTTGTTTGATCTCTCATAAAACAAAGTAATGTCACACTTGGAATGACTACGTACAGAAGCAAACTCAAATTTCTGTAGCCAACTAAATTCAAATTGGATATGTAATCAAAGTCAGTGAAAATAAGATGTTTTATTGGGCTTAGATTTCTATTAGGAAATGCTCTGAATCTAGTAAAAGCAGAAATGATTTCGTCTTCAATAACATTCCAGTTGTTCAGGATCTGAGGTAAAGTCCAGATGGATATCGCTAATGTAATGGTATCGGATATCTGCATCAATGGAATATTCAAATTCATTGCATTGAATGCAGCCTTTGTCATTTTTGTAATAGACTGGTTATTGGGATGAAATAATGGAGGGCCGAACCTGTGAAAAACAGTACAAATAAGTTCTGAATAAAACTGACATTTCATTTTCTTGTCATTTCATTATTTCTAACTTTGTATACACTTATTAATATTATATAAGATTAGTAATGATTTTTCATAAAAAAAATTAAAATGCTTTAAAAGATTGAGAAAACAACAACGTTTTAAGTTTATGATTGGAAAATGCACCTAATTTGCCAATTCGACCCAATTAATAATCCATGATTAAGCAAACACAGTATCCAAAATAGTATTGTAGGTATTCCTATTAGTATCATGAATAAGATTCCAAATGATTTCCACCGAATAAAAAAAGTGGCAGCTTTGCGTCCATGTTTGCTTAGGTAAGTTTGATAATTTAAAGGACAATTTCCACCCAATGCTGCAAATCTAAATATGGGGATCAATTGATGTGTCAAATATTCGGTAGAATCCTTCCCTGTAAAATAATTTTGAAAAATTCTCCATGTGTCCATATTTACTAAAAAAATGACAAACTGACGTTTTCAAGACCTACAGATACTAGTTAAGTGGTGGAGGCACTTTTTAGCAATGAGAGAGAGGAGAGCGGATGATACAATGGGAAAGAGCCTAGGAGAAACGTTAGTTTTTGTTTATTTGTGTATCCGCATGTGTGCGACTTAACTCAACTCAAGAACGTATGAACCAAATTAGTCCAAACTTCCCATATATGTCATCTAAGGGATTCAAAAAAGGTCACAGGTCACAGAAAATCACAGAAAATGTTCCAACGGGGTCGTAACTTAAGAACAGGTAGACTAAATTGGTTCAAACTATCCTATAGATTATCTGGTGGTATAAACAAAGGTATCAACAATTATGACAACAATTGGGGCAATCAAGGGCGTATAAAGGGTGGGGGCCAATGCCCCAAGTGCAAATAAATATACAAAAGGAAGGTAATTGACATTATGGGAGGGCAATACATGTCAAAAATGATGACAACAATTAGGTCAATTAAGGGCGTATACAGGGTGGGGGTAATCATCCCTAGGGCAATGAAATATACATAAGGGAATGGACACTATGGGAAGACAATACATGTCAACAATGATGGCAACAATTCAGTATCAGTATCAAGGTTTTATTGTCGAACATTGTTCTCAGTTAGCATATTGCAGCCAGCTGGTTTCCAACAAAGGACAAACAATTGGGACAGGCAAGGGCGTATACAGGGTGGGGGTAAATGTCTCCACCACTTTTCTATACCCGGTTTACTATGGTTTATTTCCAATCTGAATTATCAAATGCTTATTCAAACGCTGCAATACTAAAGATTTTTCCGAATTGAAGGAATTATATAAACTCATAAAGGCAACCTTGTCTTGCAGTGTCAATATGCAAATTGAATCTAATAAATTAGCAACAAGCATCCACAGAATTTCATTATGTAAAAGACTCCATATTGAACCTATTGCATTGTAGCACATTATGTCTCTAAATTAATCGTTATTAATTGGTCCCATGGTTTATTAAGCATGCAAACAATACAAAATAAATGTATTTGAATGTTTTTCTGTTTCATTGATAACTTTATTATTACTAGCTACACACAAAACGGGAGTGACAGCACAGTACGAGTATATCATCCGACCCAAATTACATTTATATAGTCTACTTTGAACTACAACTGCACACATAGTATGTTAGTAAATCGTATAGAAATAATTACTTGTTCCATATTTCAATATAGATACACGGTATATGTCTGTACGATGCATATTTGATACATCAAACGAATAAATTCTGTATTATGGCGTATTCGTGTTATACTTTATTATGTAATCATAAATTTCTGGTCCAAATTCTATATTATATGGTTTCACTCAGGTCAGATACATTATGTGGATACAAATATTATCCAGCATTTGTATCCCAAATGCTGAATCATCATGGGAATTATTTGGGTAGTCTTATGGGTAGTCTACTAATTAATACATAGTTACGTCTGTAATTCTATGCTTATGGATTAAGCAACACAACAACCACACATACGGATAGAGGAAAACCTGTTATACATAACCAGCATATTATCTGACATTTGCATAAACTACTAACTAATGCAGCATTTACTTATACTATTAGAATAACTAATATTCATATTATAGGTATACACCTTCCTAGGAGGGTTATAATATCCATAACCACGTTTTCGATAATACACGACTTACAACAACGTTAATTGGTATATTGGCAATACGAATTCGATTCATGATTTACATTATAATAAATTCTTCAAACAATATCCATCTTAAATTATATTTACTCATCTTAATTGGGTACACCATGGATAATTAAATTGCACTTTACAGATTTATCGCACCTACATCTTTCCAGTCAACTTAATTTCCACTTATGCCCACCTACAGTACACACACACACTTATTACTAATTGTATTTACATTGTTCACCTTTTACGTTTCATTTCAAGTCTTTCACTATCAATATTTTACTACCATTACGAATTAATTAATCAATCAAGTTTTCGAAACTTGGTTGATTGAAAATTTATTGCAGATTCCGTTGTATTCAGGTGAGTTTAATTTAATTAACTTACACATCTTACATAAAGTTGATTCTTATGTACATAACAATGAATATTATATGAATATATTTACACTATACCCAAAGCTACATTAAAGAATGTTATAAATTCTCGAAAAGCCACGTCGCTGCGTAACATAATGTGTAGTATTGCTCACATCTAATCGTAAATGTACTGTTATTGTTATCGTTGATAATTTATGAAGAATGATATATATTCAACATAATAATATGGCGGAAGAATAGCTATGCTAACTAAGAGGAACATAATAGTGTAATCAATTCTAACTAATAAATGAATACATATTATAATATATTATAAAATAAGAATTCAATTATAACCTAAACATTGGAATCATTAATTATGGAAGAATTGACTCAATTCATTCAATTTCCAGATTCAATCATTTAATAGTTTTAAGTCTCAATATTCCTTTTCTCTTTACTTTACGTGATAACTAAATACAATTCTATTCTATACTAATGCTAGGTACATGTCTAACCGAATATCTAAATCAATTATTAAGCTGCGATTGTGAATTACATATTTTTCAAATGTGCTTTGTTTAACTCTTTTACAATATCGTGGTAATTCACCTAGAAATAATGCGAATAACTGAAATCAATTAGATTTATACAGAAAAGTGCATGGTAATTATAGGTATATTTAATGACATTGGTTTACTATGTGAGCATGATAATAATCTCCATAATAATATACCTACCTAACTACCTTAACTAGTAATACGTATTTCAAAATTAAACAAATCAATTGTATGCTCACGCTATAAATGTTTTCCGAAAATCATTGACTATTGAAAAATTCTGAGGAAGTTTGTTGTAATAATTTGAATAAATAACATTTAAGACGATTTTAATGAAACTGATATGTGACAGGGAAGCTTGGTGTTGAAACAATTGACGATTACTTCAGAAGCATTGTAGATCCAGTCTGAAAAGTTACAGGAAATTCTATTTTTAAAATTCAAACTATACGGTAAACGCAAAATATTTAAGAAAAGATTACAATGTGTGTAATTTACCTTTCTCAACCCGAAGTTTCCACCCGAGTTTTTGATCACATTAAAAATTTCAGACCTCGGGTCAGACCCGTCACCAGTTGGACTAGTTGGGATTGAAGCACCGCCATTAGAACCCTTCCCTGAACTTGAAATTGTCAGAGCTGAAACGGACTTGGATCTGCCACTAGCCGCCAGACCAACTGGTTTGATAACTTTCTCGTCCATCATTGGCGGAGGTGGAGGAGGTGGCACGGAAGTCCCGTTTCGCATTTGTGAATTGGAACGGGACATTCCATTCATTGCTACTTTCGGTGTCGTCATATTGTTTGCTGTCGTTACATTATCGCTTGGCTTTGTGTTGTTGTTGACTATTTTCTGTTGGAAAGCCAAATGTGTAATTTTCTTGGAAGATTGTTCTACGACGATGGGTCTTGAGACCGGAGTTGTCATATTAATGTCAATAACTGGAGGATGAGATTTGTGTACGGTGCCATTAACATTAACTTTGATCGCATGGTTGTCATTATTGTTTCGATTATTAACATCCGCTTTGCTGGATTGGTTGTTTATTGCAGGGGGTGAAATATTATGTTTCTTATTCACAATACTGATTTGTGGAGCTGCATTAACTTTCATTTGCTGCTTAAAAATACTATTGCTCACCATTCCTGTATTTGAGCTGATGGAATTAGTCGAAGCATTGTTGCTGACACTGCCTGTCGCCCTCGTCCCGTTTTTCGCTGACGAATCATCTGAACTGCTTACAATTATAATTGATTTGTTTCCCACATTTTTAATCGTGCTGGTTGTAGCTGGAGTGGAAGATTTCATGGAACCAGTTGAAATGCGTATTGTGTTATTAGGGCCGTCGGAAATCGTGGGAGATGGAGTGTGTCTTTCTGAACTGGGACTGGCACTTGACATTGTTGACGTTGATGTAGTGGATGAAGCTGGTGATGGCGTTCTGCGGAAGGCTTCGATATTGAAAGAATTTGACTTGCCTAAAACTTTCTGTACCATTTCCGTTGAGGAAATGGAAGAGTTGACTTGAGTGTGAGTGTTTGAAGACTTCTCGGATAAAAATGTTTTATTGCTTATGGGAGTGGATGTTCCACTAGAAGCAGGGGAAGAAAGATTCGAAGATTGAGAATCCTTCGAAGATAACGTCCTTTGCATTGGCATTTGTTGTGGCTGTTGTTGTTGTTGCTGCTGTCTTTGCTCGAATACTCTCTGGATAGTTGCAATGTTACTTTTCATATTTACAGCAGGTATAGGAGTTTCTTTACCATTGCTTTCAACAGGTTTTATGCCTTGGAAGAATCGTTTAGTCTCTTGCATTGACTTTGCTGAAGAGTTCTCTGTTTCGATTACCATACTCCTAGCTTTTGGAACAGAATTTACTTCTATAGACACGACCGAAGTTGGTTCGTCGTCTCCTGTCATAGTTCGTGCTCTGTTTATGTTGACAAGAGAATGGCCAGGTTTTGATGGCAGAGTTTTGCTATTGCCCCGGAGAGGTAGAGATACAGGCTCGGGGTCTCTATTTAGCGTTTCAGTACTTGCTCCGAAACCTCTATTCGTTTTATTTAAGTTGACAAGAGTTTTCCCTGGAGTTTTAGACGAGTTCTTGTTGTTGCTCTCAGGAGTGGACCAGGAGAAGGCGTTTGGAGGCTCTTCAATAATAACATTCGTATCTACTACAGGCTTTGCTTGTTTATTTATATTGACGAGTGCCTTCCTCGCTAAAACATTTTCGCCGTCAGTGCTATCAACACTTGCTCCTCCATTTGAAGGTGTACTTGAGAAACCATCTCCATAAATGTCAATTTCAGGCGGGGGCTGTCTTTTCCTTTCTTTTTCACTTTGTTCCAGTCTTTGTTTCCAAGCAGAAACTACACTTGGAACAGAAGTAGTTGTACTACCATTAGTACCGCGGTTGTCAGAATTTGAATGGCCATTTATGCTACCAACTCCCATCCAAGATTTAACTGGTGCCGGGAGAGTTGCAGTCTTGTTAACAGTTGGGGTAATTGGTGGTGACGTAACTGAAGTTCCGTTAAAAGAATTAACTCTTTGTGTAATTGGTGCGGGTGTAGGTTTCACATCAAGAGTCACGGTTTTTGGATCCTGTTGGCCGAACCCCATAATGTAGTCTTTGTCTTTCTTGACTGAAACAATTCTTTTGGGTCTGTCGCCCCAGGTGCTCATGTTAATTGTAGGAGGACCAGCGTATTTGTATACAGTCGTAGTTTCTTCTTTCCGCTGTTCTGGTTGCTTCCTTTGAAATACGTCTCTACTTGCCATACTGCAATTGAAGAATTATTTTCTCATGTATTAAACACTCACCAACAGCAAGCAGCAAATATATTGACACTTTTCGTTACAATATGAGAATCATAAATATGTCATACCTATCATCTGCCACACCCAAGTTTTCTTCTTCCTTAACTTTTTCAGGTTCAACTGAAGTCTCAACTGATGCAGCTTCTGACTTTGTCGGAATCTCAGGTTCTGTTTTTTCGACTACTGAAATGGGTTCGTCATCTTCCAACTTGTAAGCTTTTGGGGCATTAACAGTTTCTTCAACCTGAGCCACAGTAGGTTTGTGTAATTCTGCCGCAGCTGCAACAGCATGAACTATTTGAGGTTTTTCTGGGTCGAAATCGTCCTCGTCCCAATCTACTTGAATTGCCTCCTTTTTAATTGGTGCCGATGTGTCTTCAACCCTTTGAGTCTCTGATTTTATTTCCTCTGAGTCAATGTCATTCTAAAAAAAAGTCCCACATAGAATTATATATACTTATATGAGTTATATGTATGTATGTTCCAATGCCGAAATCTCAACTTCACAACCCAAAATGCAATCTATTGCATCACTGTAAATGCACCGTAGTAATTTTATGTAACCTTACACCAATTAGGATTTCACACTGTTGTTCCCTAACTTGAAACTTTACATGGAATCTCTTTCTGTTTCACAATAAACTTCTATGTATTTGATTTTAACGAATTATTACTTATATCTGAATATGAACTGACATAATATGAGAAAAATATTAATTTTTTACTGGCTACAAAAAGCATGTATAGTACAGAATTTGATGAAGATAGCGAGGGAATTAACTGAAGATAAGAGTGTATAAGACTTTGTTGATAGTGATGATATTGTAATGAGTAGGTGTTCAACAGTTCCACTCTCCATTGTGTATTGTAATTTGTAACTACCGTGTCTATCTATAGACTGTGCATGGATATTTTCAAACAGAAAATTCAATTTTCCTTATCTCACAACACAACCCCAACATTAGCATAACACTCACTTGAACCAGACACGCGAATAATTGCATTACATTGCATCATACATTGTGACTAACTATTAGTGATGAAAAATGAGTAACAAAGTAATAGTAATACCTTTAACAAGGCACACACACGTACCAAATACCTATACCTTTAAATATACTCTTTCTGCAGTAAATCTGGCACCAGTATTTTTCCACATGCACAAGGGTTACAAACTAACACTAAATCTATCTACACATCACATAAATAACCACCTGAAATTCACAGATAACATAAAAAGGGTATTGGTAACCATAGCCCGGCATACACTACACTATTTCGCGTGTAAGTGTAAAATAAGTGTAAAAGTGTAAACTCTACACTATC
>JAQFYB010006782.1:0-11696 GCA_034694085.1 Pogonognathellus longicornis
GACCTATCAAGGACGTTGGAAAAGAAATCAAAGGTGGTACCTCTGCTAAGGTAGAAGAACGGTCCGATATTTATGCGTACATATCGCAGAGATTTCAACCATCTTCTCATATGTTTGTCAGTAGTGATCTTGCTCCAACTTGAAACGAAGTCTTCAGATTGTGTATTGAGCTTTGCTCCTCTGGGAATGAGAATTGCCTCCGTCAAGAGTAAAAACCAATTAATAACGGGGAAGGATAGGAAGTAGGGCATTGGGATTTTATCTCGAAGAGAAACATTTGCATAGACCAATATGGTGGTCAATACAAATGCCACACCCATAAACATGGTTGAAACAAGTATCGCATGATTGTTGATTATCGTATTAATTACAGTAAACGATGCATACATCTTGCGCAAAAAGTCAAGTGCATGTTCGGGGGTAAGATGTTTTTGCTTTTTACCTTTTACCAGCATCTTTTTGTTTTCTTTGACAGCTTGTTGCTTGCTTCCTTCCTCATTGTTGTCTATTTTGAGGTTTTCAACCATTTTGCCTTCATTTTCTTTTTCTTTCATCTTTTGTAGACGAATGTAGTATTTTGGCCAGATATTGATGAAAAAGGTCATCCAATGGTCCACGCCAAGCATCAATAGCACTGCGCTATGCACATAGAGCATTATAACGAATATACAGAACATGAGACCGACAAATGTTGCTAGTATGGCAAATATAGGTGTTATGAACCAATTTGCCAACCAGACAGGGATGCATTCTTTGATGAAAAGATTCACCGGTCCAAATTCATGCAAGACAGCAAACAATCCAACGAATATACTTGGTACAATAGCCCCGGGGATTTGAATTCTCAACCATAAAGCTATAATATCAACTTTTGGTTCTTTGTATGGCTTTGCGACCGATGTTACATCTAGAAAAAAGCAATGCTGCATCAACATTGAAGTGAAAATACTAAATTAAAAAAGAAGAATTGAAATATGTCGCCTTATAATTATTATCAAAAATTGCGATTATTTACTCGTGTTCTATGTATTAAAATCAATTTTCCTTATCCTTTGGATGTACAAAGATTTAAATATTTAGTTACTTACCTTTGACCACATCGTCCAAAAGCAAGCCTGCGTTAATCAAACTCGCAAATTCGTCTCCCCTCCATCCGATTGTGATATTAAAAAAATTTGTGGCGAAGGTGACCAGAAGAAATACCAGGTGTAAAATAACTTGTGGAACTGTAAATGATGGAGATGGATTGAATATTTCGTAGATCAATCGGAGTGCCGTATATGCAGAAACAATAAAGATTCCCAGTGAGCAACATATCCAGAAGCTCAACTTCAACTTGTTTGTGGTAAATCGAATTACATGAGAATTCTTTGGACAATCAAAGGGCAGAAAGTTGGCAATTCTATTCAGAGAATAGAAGTATACAAATGTTTGGTGCATTTGTTTCGATGCCATTTCCCAATTATTGCATCATCAGTTTTAGCAAAAGATCATAGCATAAATGGATGACATACACTAATTATTTGGACAAATCATCTATTTCCTTTTAGCCCATAAAATAAAATAAAATACTATTTGTTGGTACAGGAAACATTTTATTCATTAAATTAAGAGTTCAGAAAATTTTCAATTGCCAAGTTTTTACGCTGTTTAGGTATTGTGAAATTCTCAACAGTTTCTTAGTAGTGAATTATATTTTTTAAACTACCTTTAAGTAAAGGTATTATTGTTTACGTTTGATTTGTACTTAGGTACTACATTTTTACCTAAAAATATGTCTTATTGGAATGACTTCAAGATACAAAATGTTTATCGTCCATTCAACAAAAACCTTAGTACATCAAGTAGGCACACTGCTTATATATAGGGATATTATGGACACAATCATGAAGTGGGATTTGTGTCAGACTAAATTTGCGCTCAGCCCTTTTTAGGTATACACTAATGGAAAGAATTGATTTTCTGTTCTTTTTAGAATAGAGTATGTTATAAAATAACTAAATCGTACAGAGCACTCTGCTTTATTTTCCCAGAGCAGTGGCAGGTTTGGTGCAGCGGCAGACGATTTATGCCGTAGGTGGTGATGCGGTGTATCAAAACACATGGTTGGAAGAAATATAGATTTGTCTTGTTTTGATCTTTGTATGCCGAACCCGCAATTTGCCGCCACCCAAATTTATTCTATCTTGTAGTAGGGACTGTACGCTTTAAGAATATGTAAATATCTCCGTGTAACTCGACGAAAATATTTTAACATCTAAATCTGAACACCTTATTTGGCCGGTCGGATGTCTAATTGAATATAGTGCAAGGCCACCATTTGGTATGTATATTTATTATAAAACCACCAACAATATATACCTGATTATATCTTAAGACTTGTCAATTACATCAGTCCTATACAGTTCATTTCTTTTCGTCTGATGTGTGTTATGGATTGCTTGAAAAATATTACTAAACATATCATTGTTCAGATAGTTATCCTTTATGAATTAAAATTTTATTATATTACATACACTCACTATACTGTTTTAATAACCTTCAAACGACTAATGTTTGTTCGCTATCGTCAGATTTCTTAATGGTTGTCTCAATTCTCAATACGGTATTCATTCCAATTCCAAGGTAAATATTTCTCGGTCACGTTTCAACTTCATTTTCATTGGCTTTAACATGTGTTAGGGAGCGTGCATAAATAGCGTCTGCAATTTTAGGCCTTTTTGGGCCCCAAAACCCCTTTGTTTGCAAAATAATGGACCCCCTATCACAAACGTCATACATATGATAAATACCTACCCTCCCTCTCAATATAATATGATGAATATTAATTTAATTTAAGTTTAATATTTAATTAACTACATTGTAATTTTAATATATGTAGGTTCTTACATACTAATAGCAAGACTAAATAATTTTATCCAAGATTCTTTGGTCTACCTAGTTTATGCTAATGTTTATTTCCATACACAATTTTTTTTCTAAAATTCTGGAAGGGGAGAATTATCAATTGCCAAATTTTTCAAACTGTGTACAAGTCTTAAATAATGACAAAATTCTAAAAACTAGCAATAAGTAATATATATTTTTTAAAGAGACATAAAGGCTAGCAGTAATGTTAACTATACAAAATTATCCTTAACTTTAATAATAAGTAATAGTAGAGTAACTGCATGGGCAGTTCAGATAAAGATGTTCCGTAAGGAACCACATTCCTTTCAACAAGATTTAAATACGTGCAACACAGCTCTTTGGTTCGTACCTATTAAACTTTTATCTTATAACATAACTTATGTTAATATAGAATGATTTCAAGATATACATGTGTTTCTCAGAAAATTTTTGATGGTTCTACTTGATCCACCAAACATATTTTACTTACATAGGTGGGCATATGAATGTAATCTTAAAGTATGAATTGAGTCTGACTGAATTAGATTTTACACACCAGCCAGCCCCCTTTAGGTAAGCAGTAATGGATATATATTGGTCTCTTTTTAGAGTAGACAAAATAAATACTATTACAGAGGCCGGACCTGCATGTTCGGAAAACAAGAAAATTTATAAAAAAATGTTTGAAAAAATGAGACAACATGTTCAAAAACATGTTTATTGAAATAGCATTTTATTGAGCCACTATAAAGGTTGATGAGTTTAAGTTTTTAAGTTTTAGCTCAGTTAATCAAATAGGTATAAAACAATTCAAAATCAATTCATGCGACATAAAAAAAATTTAGTTGCAAATTGTCAGGTAAATACTTTGTTTGCCTTTTCAAAAACATTTTTCTAACATCACTTTTCATGTTTTGTAGTGTTTCATTTGCAGATTGGACAATTAGGTGGATTTCTGACACTGACAATTTTTTTTGTTAATATTTCAGAGTTATTGCTAGAAAAGTGAAATTGGCTTCCAGGTATGCGAGTTGGCTTCTAGTTTCTATTTCAATCAAACATTCTTTGGCTTTTTGAATATACTTTGCATCTTACAATCGAATGAGTCCAAAATTACTTGAATCGAGTTGTAATTATGTACCTAATACTGAACATCGTTAAGCTACGTTCCACAACTGGTGAAAAAAGGTGACGCTACAAGCTTTAAATTGGGAAACATTTTCTTAAATTTCAGGATTCTTCATTGATATTTGCGAAAAACGGCCTTTGATAAGCCAATAATTCTGTCCACATTAGGATCGTATATCTTCAGCGATTCTATTAATTGCGTGAGCCAAACAAGTAACTTGAAGCATGTTTGTGTAGGACTGTTGAAAGATTTTCCCTGCCAATTTCATGCACGGAACTGTGTATGGAGAGTTCGCCTTGCTACTGGCAACGAGCAAAATGGCAAAGGGAAAAACGGCATACATGACAAAAATGTAAAGTAAAATTTTGCTCGCCACTGGCAAAAACGGCTAAAGTAACAAAAATTAAAAATATGTAAATATGGGGCACTCTGAACGTTGTATTGTTGTGAGAAAACTAATTCTGAAACAAATATTTAAATTGGTATTTCTGACAATGAGTAGAAAAAACCAACCGAAGAATGTACCTTTTTATACTTTCAGTTAGTCTTTGCAGGATGCAATTTAATTTTTTATATGTGCAAAGTATATAATTGTGCAGGCGCGTAGCCAAGGGGGGTGCACAGGGTGCACGTGCACCCCCCAGAATCCATAGAATATCTAAAAGAGTAGATAACTTTACCCAGAAAATTAAAAAAACCTCGTAAAAATTTTCGCGCTACGCGCCACTTTGATGATTTTAAGTCTGTTTTCACCGAATTAGCTCTATTACAACGTGCTATTATGGATTCATACTCGAAATTCGTCCTACCAGAAATAAACTTTGTAAACAAGCCTGCTGTGCACCCCCCAACTGATATTCCTGGCTACGCGCCTGTAATTGTGGTATGTATGTTTACTTTTTACTCCACTCATAATATAGGTAGTTAGTGTGAATTTCTTTTCTTGCCATGAATAAGGAGGGGAATTAAAATATAAAAATTTTTAAAAAGTATTATGTAAAATTACATTAATTGTAATACTAGTTAGTACCATGCGCGTACCCAGAAAGGTGCACGTGAACCCTATATTGAGTTTGTTGTCACAAAAGATGTTGTCTTGCAATTTAAGTCCAATAATTAATTTGATTAATTTATCGCATTGAATTGAGTGTTTGCCGTTTTTGTCATTTTGGTCACTTTTGGCCATTTTTGCCAATTTTGCCGGCCGGCAATCGAAAATATATTTTGCCTGCAAATAGCGAACTATGTGTGATGTGACAAAAAAATTGTCTGCTACACGAGATTTCCATAATTAGTAATAAATCGCACTAATAATGCTCGTATCATATCATTAAAACATGCAACGATTATACACAACAAAATGGGAGAGCATAAAAATAACATTATTTTTTGTTTGATTTAAAATAAAAATTCTATATGAGCAACTTACAATAAGCTCAATATTTTGTGTGGCTTTAGGATTACTGATTTTAAATTGCAAAAGCCTTGCTGGCTATGTACTTACTTATGTATTTAATAGTTTCGTATGTTCGTATTCTTCCTCCTAGCAGGTTTGCTTTTGCAACTGAATAATTCTCTATAATGACTGACTACAATACATTTGATATGAATAATTAATCATACAAAGTTTTTTTAGGTGCAGTGACAGCAACTAATGTATATTATACATTATTAGCTATATTAAACATTCTCTCATACCTTTGCTATACATCAAAAATAGAGTTTTTTGTTCCCTCAATGTGTCAGTGGGATTCATTTACTTATTTTTTAAATGATTAATGATCATTACAAAGGCACAATATTTTATTTGTATGCATTACACTTCAATTGAGAAATGTTTGAATATAAAATTGAAAAAGGAACTCACATTTATGCCAATCGAATATTTAAATGCCAAGGTTCTAATTAAAGTTTATGAATGGTAGCAACTGGCGTGACCATGAATAAAAGAGGAATATCAAAGGGAAAGTTTATTTATAATTATAAGGCAGATATGCAGAATGGTTTTTCTTTGAATAGGGATTTGAGCAAATAAAACTTGTGTAGAAAAGGTGTGTCGTTTGTTCTGATGTGACACACCTTCTATTGTTAACAAATCGATACGAAGTATTGAAAATATCTTTACCTTCTGCAAATATTCAAGGCAAGGCATATATAATATTATATACCTTGCCACCATATGGTTCGTATACTTCGACATTTCATTTTACTAGCGTATAACATTAATGATTTCTCTTTCCCGCGATATATTATTTATTGTACATTTGCACTATGAGTAGCATTTCAATAGACTGAGGGCTACATATAGATAGGCACAACTTCAAAAATTTAGATAATCTCGGGTAAATGAAATCAAAAATTTGTAATTGTAAATTAATAATTATTGCCAAATATGTTAACTGGGATTTAGTTCAAAAACTTTTCAGTTTTCTGTTACTTCAAAAATTTATATAAGCCATGCAGAAGATTATATAATTTCATAACTACAAAGATTTCATATAGCATTAATTAATTTTTATAATTTTCAGAAGGAACCCATGACCCACAGATTTTTGTTATGCACTTCATTCATTTCAATGGTTAATCAAACGTGATAATTACAATATAATTTTCAATTAATAAACATTACAGAAAAGGAAAAATACTTACAATGAATTTAGAAACGATTTTTATTTCTTTTTTACAATGTTCTGTGCGCATAATTTTTGAATCCCCGACGGATTTTGAAAGTTTATTCTTGCCTTTACAACTATATAATATAATGCCGGTATACATTGAACTATCACCCCAGAATGACATAAACGAAAATATGAACCACAGTCATCGAAAATATAAAGTGCACAAATTTTCACAAAACTGCCGAGTGAAATTTTATTGGGTAGAGAACTTGGAATCATTATTGCAAATGATTTACAGCAAAGAAAATGCAATTGAAAACCCACAATACTCTTTTATATTACTAAAAGAACAAACAAACGAAATTAATCCAAACCTGTTAAATTTTTTGACACGAATATACGCTTCTCGAGTGACATCGCAATTCTATCTAATTCAGAATTTTTCGTTCCCAAAAGTGATTTGCTTGCAATGTTCATTATATCAAGAAAAATATATGCTCCGCGAGCTAGATGTTCAACCCACAGAAATTGAGCCGTTAAAATTGTCGGATTTTGATCGAAACTGGCTCAGAATTCATCAAAATCTACTCAACGCTAAAGTGAGCATTCCTGGTTTAAAAACAATGGACTACATTGCAGCAAAAAGTTCTGCTTACAATTGTGATTCTCTCGGAATTAATTTTCGAGGACAATTTACAGTTTGTCTTTTGCTTTCAATATCTCAGAGGTTCAATTATTCTCATCTTATAACTACTCAAAGGAAGGAATTACAAGACCGGGAGTTTTTAAATGAAATAAATTCTACTTATAAAACTGTTGGTGCCTTTATATCAGCGGATTCGACACTGCATTCTTTTAAATCTGAATTTGAAATTTACCACTTTCTTCCAAATGGTAAAATCACAAGTCCTTTTATGTTTGTGGTTGTAATCAACAGTAAAAACATGGGGAAGCCATCGTTATTTGACCCATTCAATGATTTAATATGGATTGCTTTAGCATTGGCGTTTTGTGCATTAATAATTACCGCTTTTGCCATATTCAAGTTTAATCATTTGTGGGAAATTGTTTTGTGCCTTTTTGGCGGATTTTTGGAACAAAGTAAAATCGACAGTGTAATAAAAATTCTAGTGACGTCAAACACTTATGGAAGAATGTCTCTGAGTTTGTTACTAATGGTCTGGACACTTTGTTCTTTGGTATTAAGTACAACCTACAAAGGAAGGTGGTTTGCGTCTCTCACTGACCATAAGCCACCCAGTAATATTCCAACCACATTTGAAAAACTATTACCCGAAAATGGAAATAAATTACCAATAATTTCTGTGGATTTTTATTTCAATCCATATGTTTTGGACAAATCCCCTCTCTCGATGTTTAGAGATTTTCTAAGTGATCGACTAACTTCACAAGTTTTCGAAACGTCCTTAACGCCAAATAGGATTCAGTATTATAAAAAGTTGAATACTAGTCTTGCATGGATAAAAGGAGTACCTTATGGCGCATTGTTACGACTGTATGAAACAAAAATGAAAATCCCGCGAAATAAAATTGACAAACATGGGATTATTAGTGGAAATATAATTCCTAGAGATTTTGTACTAATTGGAGGGCAGTTTGGAATGGAAGCGTTTTACTCTTTAATCAAACTCAAATTTGACCAAACATTTGTATTTAAAAGTCAGGACTTAGATTACCTATTGGGAACCCAATCTTTTGCAATTCTTCCTCGAAATTTCTTTTCGAGCTTATTTCAGAAGGAATTTTCATCTTTGTATGAATCAGGAATTGCAGACACTTGGAAGACCTACGGAGAGAAGGAATTTTTGAAATACATTGAGAATCTATATCATTGTTTTGTACTCCGCCCAGAAATAATTTGGAATTACACTCAGTGTTTTACACAAAAAGAACCTTACCCTGAAACTATAGAGTATCATGACCAAAAGCAATCTGCTCTAGGAATAGATGACTTTGTGCAGATTCTCGGGTTACACGGTGCGTTTGTATTAATCGGTTCTGTCTTGTTTCTGTGTGAGTATATTTTATTTCACTATCGAAGAAACACAACTCATGTTTTACAATTAAATTTTTAAACTCCAGGTATTACGGTTCTTATTTCTCAAATACAATATGTTTTTCTTATGATATGCTCATACCAAATAATGTAATGATCAAATTACACACGTCTACTAATTAAAACTATACTACTGTCTCTTATACTCTTTTTTACGAAAGTTCACTTCTTCAATACCCCGAAGTAAAACATATTTTCATTTTAGATCTTTGGACATACCTTCAGTATTATTTAAAATTAACTTTCGGTTTTTGTAAAAAAAATCTAGGAAATATAAAGGAAGTTAGGATTTTCATTTTTTTTTATCTTTTACACTTTACAAATTGTTCTTTTACAAGGCCGTACCGAGGGGGGA
This sequence comes from Pogonognathellus longicornis, assembly GCA_034694085.1. Lineage (NCBI taxonomy): Eukaryota > Metazoa > Arthropoda > Collembola > Entomobryomorpha > Tomoceridae > Pogonognathellus > Pogonognathellus longicornis. The sequence continues at coordinate 9,069 of JAQFYB010006782.1, forward strand.
AGGCTTAGAGGCTTAATTCTTTCCCTGGAAATCTAAATTTACACTAGATATTATTAATATTTTTGTTAAGCATTTAGCAATATTATAGGTAATCAATCAATGTACAAATGTATATGTGCTTATCACCACTACTTGTAGCACGCCAACAAATATACTAAAATATAAACCATTCAATATTCTGTGGCATTATTACTTTTCACCTTTGATGAATAAATAAGTTTTGCAGACGCAACTTGATTTTCTATCTACAAATTGAATTTAGTGTATATACCGGGTGTTCATAATGAAACACTACGTGCATTAGCCCTACTCAAACTCCCACACTCGCCTATGCATTAAATCGAGAAGCTGCTAGTATTTGTCCTACTCATTCTGCGTTCATAAAATTCATCAGTGGTTTTTACCTTATAATTGTTCGATGTGACGCCCACCTTCTTCAATACACTAATTCAATCGACGGATCCATTCGACTCTGACATTTTGAAGCATTTCTGGGGTCACTGTTAAGAACAAATCGATGATCCGATCGTCACACTATACACTGAACGTCCGCCACACATGGTCACCAACTGAACTTTTTCCTCTCGTGTCAACCTATTTTTATGCATAAATAATAAACTACGGACTATGTAACTCATTTAGCTTAAATACATATTGTATTTAGTGAATAAATTAACCACTGTTTTACACCTGCAGTTACACATTTTTGATATTTCTTTTGAGAACGCAAAATGAGTAGGACAAATACTAGCAGAGTGTCGATTTAATGCATAGGCGAGTGTGGGAGTTTGAGTAGGGTTAATGCACGTAGCGTTTCATTATGAACACGCTGTATATATTATAGTAATGTATCTCAATTTGCTACAAAAAGATTTGCTAGAATTACTTGCCGGTAGGTTGTATTACTCAAATGAAGTCGATAAAAGTTTCCATAATTACGAGTTTTATATAAAATACTCAAAATTTACTGCATATATCCTACCGTCTAATTGTGCTGTTGTAAGTCATTAAACATTACAACACTGCTGAAGATTATTTTCGTTATACAATATTTATTAATTTTTAATTACGAACTATGCATGAACATATCAGGTTGTAACCTTAAATTAAAAATAATACAGTAGTTGCGGATTTAGTTATATATTATATAGGGCACTCTAATAAATTCATTCTCTTTGAAAAATGATTTGGGTTTTAAATTTAATCATAAAGTTAATTTTTGTTACTCAATTTCATTACGTCGCGATTACATAATCATTTAGTTTGAACTAATAAAATCATTGACTTATAATTATTTCTTCTCAGTTTCATACTAACAAGCGGTTTATTTATTTCCAGTTTCATATAAATAATGAAATTGGAAATACCTTACAATAAATTGTCAGCTCCCCTGTCGTAATGTATGTATTATATACATTAACAGCGCAGCGATAACAGTAACAGCGATTGGGAGTGCCTATAACATAAGCACTCCCACTCGCTGTTACTGACTGAGGTTTCCTTTCAAATACCTATGAAATAATTTAGTGTATTATAAATATAGATGTGGAAAGCAGCTTTATAAATTGTTGTTTGAAATTGTAGCCTTATCGTGATTAGCGCTTCAAAACACATTTTGGGATTCACCAATTGACCTTCAAACTTGACCTTTTGTCGCATCCTGATACTATGAATGCTTGCTTGTTAGTCAAAACAGAATCGCTTAAGGGACATTCCATGAAAACATTCAACGACATGAAGACAATAATATCATTTGCAGAACAAACAATGAACATTATAGTATTTGTTGCTGTTGCTCCATGTCACACATTTTTTCGTTGTCCTGTAGCGTTACACGTTCTTTCTAATAAAATTAAATCAAGTAGGTAGTATATATGATGTCCGAACGATGAAATAAAAATTTACAACTCGTGAGTAATCGATTTTAGACAGCAAGAGGAAAAATTACATTTACGGTAATCAACCGCTCAATAAGGATGAGTTAGGAGCACCCTCGACCTTGTTGTTGACATTGAGTCTGTTTGAAGAAAATTGGAAGTGCAAACGAAACATTGAACCCTTCTATCGATTCTCATTACAATTACTAGCCTGTTTATAAATCTAAACTACGGCACTATATAGATAGGTACTCGATCGATACGGTTCTACAATAAGTAACAGAAATAAGTAGGTATTTACTGTACACAGTACATCCAAGTACTGCGTGCCCTTAAGGGCATAATACTGCTCTAGTCGGAAGTGTGGGTAACGGGTTTGAGCAACAGGTTGATTTTTGAGTATAAATACGAAGACAATCATTGTTATTATCATCATTCACTCCAGTCTCATCTCTCAACCCAACAAATCGTCTCAACCTTAAACTTCAACATGAAATCCGTACTTACAAAATAATTTTCAAAACACTATCCATTTTTAAAATATTATATTTATTGTTTCGAATTTAAAATGATCAAAATGATTTTTTCAGATCGCTGTTTTCTGCCTTTTGGTCGTTGGAGCTTCTGCCAGGTCCTACTACGGTCAAGTGTCTGCTCCAGCAGCATCTGCACCGGCCACCTTCGAAACTACCACCGAATTCAAGAAACCCATCATCCCAATCTTGAGCTACGAACAGAGCCTTACTGGAGG
>JAQFYB010006783.1:0-11696 GCA_034694085.1 Pogonognathellus longicornis
TGGTGATTGTACGCGGGACAAAGCCGTTGTGATTTGAGTGCAATGTTTTCCCGCAAAAGTAAATCGACGCAGACGCCTCTGTCCTTAACACTAAACATTAAAATGAACGGCTACTTGTGTATTACATGGAATTAAGTATGAACCTTTTTAATTCTTAAATCGCATAGATGACATTTTAAAATGCGCTACAAATTTTGAACAGGGTAGGGTAGGGGAATAAATACTTCGACTAAAGGTGGGGTAGGGCATAGTCGTATTCAGGGGGTGGGCAATAGGACATTTGCCACCCCCGAAATCTTAAAAAAGAGGTTAAAAAATCGCGAATTGGATATAAATTTGCTCAAATTTTTCGCCCTACGAGCGATTATTGGTACCAATGTGTGTGTGTGTGTGTTTTAGTTGCAGTGTCCCCTTATCTATAGTAGATAAGGCGACGCTATTCTCAAGCCTCACGGGCCCATTTGAATGAACTGGTAGTTTCACTGTTTTTCGACATTGTTATTATGAACATCAAAGACTACCGTCTCAAAGCATATAGTGGCTTAGCCTATAGTAGCGTAAGCTTGAGCTTTGGTAAATCAGTCAATGATCATATTATAATCATACTCTGTGTATGCTAATCATCACAGTAACGATAAACTAATAAAGATATCTTTTCCCTGCCTCTCAAGTCGTACCACATTATATGCCACCACAAATAACGTATAGAGTAGCCCGAGTGGCAGTTCCTAGTATACTATATAAGAACATCGTCAATTCTCAAATGCCACTATGGTACATATTCTGTGTATGCTAATCATCACAGTGGAGATAGATTAATCAGATGTTTGCTCTGCCTCTCGGTCATTCAATATACGGTCACACAACGTATAGAGTAGTCCTTGTGGCAGTTGAATACTAAGAACGTGTAAGACATTCCACATTGCGGCCGATGGAAATGCATGCGGACATGAGGTTTTTCTGCTTGTGACAAACTAAAAACAATAAATAAACATTAAGTTTATAGTTATTTTTGCAATTGAGTTTCAGAAGTGAAAAAACGCCAAAACGAAAAATTTTGGCACACCTATATATAAAATGATAAAGGCAATTTATCGGTCAGGCGTCGATCGGTTTGTCCATATGACTAATTAATTTATAACCAACTTTTAAAGTATAATTGTACAAATTCAGTATAAAATCAGCAATACGGTACTCAATACATTGGTAGAGTCAACAATTTTAAATTTCAGGAATATTTGTCGACGTTTAGTCAATCTTTTCTGCCTTTAAAAAGAACTAATTCAAAAATTGATTTTGATTCAATAAAATTGTAATATTACATACTATTTATTTTAATTGTTACTTTGAAACTTTATCTAACTTAATGACTATTAATCAGTCTCATGGAACATTATTGGTTCACCTGGGTCTATGTACACAGCTAGCATCCAATATTTCAAAATTCAATAACTTGAAAAGGCGCAAGTATGAGCAGGGTTTTTGGTCAGAAATATTAGTTAAATATGTCGTCCTAATTATGCAATTGACCTATTATCTGCGAAGTTTTACGAAAAACATTTATGGCTGAAAAACGATCCATGCAAAAGTATTACGAAACACCTTGAGACCTTTACTACTCTTATTTGCCGTTCCTTCCCCACTTGTCAAAACTGACCAAAATTTTGGATATAAGGGTTTCAGACCTTCCACTATTTAAATAAATTATAACCTACTTGAAAAATTTAATTTTGAAAAACCCCTAATGGCCGCATGCATTTCTATCGGCCACAATGTGTATTCCCGTGAAATTTTCCAGTGGCTGATGTAGGATTCAACCTCAGATCGGTCGGTAGTTGCAAATGAATGTTTGAATTGAACCACCAAGCCGACGACGCTAGGTTGGTACCAATGTACCTCTTGCTTGAAGTTTGTCCCTCCTGAAATAGATTTCTGGATTCGGCCGTGGGGTACGGCGCATGGTAATACTTATACAACAGTGTAGAGTACAGGGTATAATGGAATTTCTCAATTTCCACGTCTTTACTATATAGTATAATTTATATTAACTGGTTTCGAAATAAAATCAATTATTTTCATATTAAACCTCTAAACTGAAGCAACAACGGTAATTTTATAGAGAATGAGACAAACTTACATAGGTAATTCAAATTCGAAAATCATTATTTAAAGCAAGTTTATTAGGTTATAAATATAAAAAAAATTCTTTGCACATTTTAATACCATGTGGAATAGGACCATACCCAGGATTTGGTTTGAGAGGGGGAACAAATATCACATGAATAGATGAATAATGAATACGAGTTTTTACGAATAGCACAAAAAGAAGCAAAGGGCGAACCTATATCTACTAGTACATAGGTGAAGCGGCTAATTTCCTTGCGATATTTTATAGCAAGAAAAACGCAAGGGAATGGAAAAGTTGAATCCGATTCAACTTTTGCGTTGTGCTTAAGTTTTTCTTGCGGGATCTATCAATATGTTTGATGGAGGAATACACTTAAAAATGCAATTTTAGTAATTTTTCAAAAATGGAACTACTATGCAGCGCGGAAGAAACGCAAGAAATCGCAGTACTCTAAAGGGACCGTAAAATGCATAAGATCGTAAATATTTTCGTGATTTTGTGCACTCTCATATGGTAAAGTAACCTGTTTGGGATTTCGGAGATAGGGTTGCTTGCAGGGTGACCTACAGTTATTACATTGGGTGTATTCAAATACGTTAAAAATATTAAGAGCGTTAAGCCGATACATATAACGTATTAAAGCGAATACGTGAACAACCGTGCTTAATAGCGAGTTAAAAAATGCTCTGACCAAGAAAACATCAAAATACCTCACCGACGACGCCTCCCTTCCAATGTGTATGTCCCAACATGCGAGATTAAATTTTCCCACTCAATCTTCACTTGTTTCGTCTCATAGTGCAGGCATAACGCGAGATAATAATATGTTAAAGATAAACATTGGGTTCGAGAGCGTTAAAATGTTACGCTTAGTGTTAAACTCCGACATGTGTATTTGAGTAGGACAGCTGACGTCCGATTTTAACAGGCTGCGTTAAGATGTTAAAAAATAACATTTTAACGCGAAATAACGCTATAACGCCAACGCCTTAACATGACTGGCACGTGAACGCACCCATTGTTTTTGCGTGTAATACCATACCATGTACCATACCATGTACAGGGTTGTGATTAAGTAACACCAAATTTTCAAAGCGGAATACTTAATGAACCAATAAGAATTATGAAATGCAATTAATATCAATCGAAAGAGGGTGAATCAAAAATCATTTTCGTACATGGGTTGTCTAACTTCGGTAATGAAATACGGTCAGAACAAGGCTTCATATAAATTGGTCCTCCACCATGTTAAAATGAAAGTCAATATTGCTTTAAACTGACGTAGTTCATGTACCGGACCGAATTATGAATTGCGATCAATACCAATCGAAAGGGGAGACTTCAAAAGGTCATTTTCATGTATGGGTTACTTAACTTTGGAAATTTATTATAGGTGAAATAATTGCCCAAGAAAAATGGGTCAATGACAAGTTGCCCACTCATAGCACAAAGAAACAAAACATGAAATCGACCCATTTTCTTGGGTAATTATTTCACCCACATTAAGTTTTCAAAGTTAGGCAACCCGTACATGAAAATGACCCCCAAAGTCTCCCCTTTCGATTTATATTAATCTCAATTCATACTTCGGTCCGGTGAGTGAACTAAAAATATTATTGTGAAGTTCAATTTAACATGGTGGAGGACCATTTTATATAAAGCCATCTTCCGACCGTATTGCATTACCAAAGTTAGATAACCCATATACGAAAATGATTGTTGATCCTCTTTCGAATATATCATTTCGAATAACCGCATTTCATAATTAATAATGGTTCATGAGATATTCCGCTTTGGAAAGTTAGTGTGACCTCATCAACATCATTATGTACCAAGACAAGATAAAAACAAAGTCGCGACGCGAGTGACTACAAGAGCCTATTGTACTAAATGTACACGTCTTTTTGGACCATAAAAACATTCTATTGTTTTGTCAATGTACGTTCTTATTTGGCAAATATTTATTAGCGATAGTTTCATCACGTGCAAACACTGGTATAAGTCGATCGACAATTAATGCAGTAATTGTAAATATAAGAAAATTGTATAATGTAATTGAACAATTTGAGTGCTTACAGCTATAAAATTGAGCTTTATTAAACTTGGCAACAACAAAATAAATATCTACTAAAATGGCAATTTTATACTATTTGTATAAGGTATAATTACATGGATTTTTAGTACTTTATATAGGAAGTATTTATGTAATTCACACTTAAATAGTAGTAATTAGTAAGTACATAATTGAGATAACATAATAACCATACAGCCACATACATTTAAATCGTCGCCAAACTTCTTGTTGCAATTAAGTATACTATACACAATACAACATTATTTTAAATGACATCACATTACAACTTTAAGCAACGGCTCATAATACATTACAATATAATACTGCATTGGTTTTGATGTTGAACAAAGTAAATATTATGCATTACAAAATGTATAGTATGTACGAATGATCAAAAGGTCAGCAAGGAAGTACAAAAGACAACATTAGAATTCAATGTATACGGAAGGATACCTATTCAGTTCTAGTAGTTCTCACTATTTCCTTTGAATTAAAAGTCAGTAAGAGCGTCAATTTGCTCCTTGATGCATTTCTGGAATATGGTCATAGTTGTGTCGTTACCGTTACGACTGTTCTCTTTAGCGGCAAGTCTTTCAATGGTTCTGGATCGTTTATTTTGAATGTGTCGAGTTGATTGCACGAATTCAAAGGAAGATTCTCCAATTGGCTGTCTCTGAGTTCTGACACGGAATTCATTCTCCTTACGACGATTTTTGAGTCGGATGGTTGATGTCGACGTGGAGATGGTCGGCTCAGATATTCGCGACTTGCTATCAAAAATTCACACAATTTTTAGCTACTGTGTTTCATTGAATTTATAAATCACAAAACACAATATCGTCATGATTAGATTTCAAAGTATTACTCATCAAAGTACTTCTAAAGAGCAGCATGAAAATAAAAGAACTTCACTGGCACCTAACTTCAATCTGACAACAGTAATTCATTTTGTACAAAAAATCAGACAAATGGAATTATTTCTGCACAATGCATGAAACTGCATGAAGATATAGGTAAAGGGTATTATTTCATTTCGGCATATTTCCTTTAGCATGCACATCTACGCGATATTTGAGAGGATGCACTCAATTTACCCAAGTCGTACAACAGCCTTTCAAAGCAATTGAAGATGGAAAACTACTTGAAGATTTCATTCATTAGAGTGAAATGAAAGCAAAGTCGTCTAAATATTATCGATTTATCAACCATTTATGTTACAAAATAAAGCGAAACACACAGCAATAAAACAAACCTACTTAGATTCCATGGAGAGATTAAAACAACATGCCTCTTGAAGGCCTTGCTTGATTCGTAAATTGAATACTCCGTAGATAAGGGGATTTAGGGCTGAGTTAAGTAGAGCCAAGGAGTCTACAAGTGTAATGACTGTTTCAGGAATATAAATGCCGTAGTCTGAAAAAACAAGAATGTTGTACACGACAAAGTATGGCGTCCAACAGATTAGAAACGTAAGTACAATCGTCAAAGACATTTTCAGCGTCTTTATTTTGGCTCGGGGTATGACACGGATGTCACAAGTTTTCCGAAGTAAAGTGAATCCATCTGCAAATACAATATACACATACATTGAAAAGTACATTGCAAATACATATAATATATGGCTATATCAGAAGCTATTGCTATACTTGTAACTCAACCAAGGCCACCTAATTTCTTATTCATATCATCCAATGAAAGACTGACAACTTTCGGAAGACTATCATTACCTGCCATTCTAAAGTTTAGATTATAGTTAAACGGAAAAAGAGACACATATTAACGAATCGCTGGGTGAAGAAAGGCCTTCTAAATGTAACATTAATCTCGTTTGCTCACCTCGGGGAATAACACAAAATTAACTTTTCAATTAATTATTGCCTAGATACTCCAGAGTCACCTTAAGTCTCGATTCTAAAATCTCCTTACTAAAATTTATTATGGAAATTGTCGTCATATCTTCATCAGTAACAGCAATTATGATTCGACAAGAAACAGAGACTATTATTATTTAAATGGTTCTTGCAAAATACAATTTAAACACAAATATATATTTTATTTGTTGTAACATGTCCCATAAATATTTCCATTCACCAGCTTCACTGAGGCTAGCAATGCTGGTTATTCCTTTAGAAGGGTAAAGTGCTAATTCCCGAGTGGAGCGAGGGCTATGCGTACTAGTAATGAACATTTTCTTCGATATTAAAGTAAAAGAGAGTCAGACAACAAAATTTATTACATGAAACGAACTTTCTAATTCCCGTAACACAACTTTGTCATCAACAGGCTACGAATTTGATAAATAATGTTTCTGATTTAGCAACTTTAATCCTCAAACCTGGAATGGCATTAGAAAATCATTCTAGATTAGTTAGACACCATGCGCGTAGCCAAGGGGGTGCACAGGGTGCACGTGCACCCCCCAGAATCCATAGAATATCAAAGAACGTTGACAATTTTGCCCAGTAAGTTCAAAAACTCGTAAAAAATTTCGCGCTACGCGCGAATATGATGAGTTTAAGTCTGTTTTCACCGAATTAACTCCATTACAACGTGCTACATTATGGATTCATACTGGAATTTCGCCCTACCAGAAATTAATTTTGTAAACAACCCTGCTGTGCACCCCCTAACTTATATTCCTGGCTACGCGCCTGTTAGACACTCCTTGCCAACCGGCATAGCCACTATTAAACAAATGCGAATATAAACGCAGAGTAAACTCCTTGAATAAATTACGAACTAATGTAAGAGGAAGTCAAGTCGTAAGTCTCAGGTAACATCTGTTCTTAAGTACAAATACATATATGTAGTAAAACTGAAGTAGTACCTACCGTAGAGTAATATTAAATCAGAAAATTAGGAGTATTATTATTTTATTATACATGTTCGCCAGATATCGTGTTAGGTTTCCTACTTCAATGAGAGTTCGAATTAATCAAATATCTTCCGTGTAGTTGCCAGGATTCCATTGCTAATTGGATATTTAAAATGACTGTACAAATAGATTGAGAACATTCAAAACGCAGATAGGTTGGTAGCAATAAAATTCACAAGGCACATTTTGTGTATTAACTTTGTTTTATGCCGAGTAGGAAAAATATACATAGCTTAATGGACGAAAATATTGTAAAAAAATCTTTTCCTACGGTTTTTGCTAAAGGATGCAATATTTGCGTATACGAACGGAGGAAATGCATGTAAAATATTAATGTATTGACTGTTTTCACAACGGTAGAGCAGAAGCAAACTATTTTTACTTATGGATTCCGTTTTCTGACAGCTTCCTTGCTGCCAAACGACTCGAACCACGCTGAAGTAGCAAAATGCAATCCAAAGTGCAGGGAAAATGAATACACTGCAACTCAGCCAAATGAAATTAACTTTCTTTTGCCAGGACTCTGTGTATCCTTTCGAGTAGCATGAAAATATTGGAGTGCCGTCTTCGTGTGTGCCGTCTTCCACCTAAAAATAATTCAAGATTTTTCATATTAAACTTAGGATTAGTGAACACCTATGTAATAAACACAAATCTATGCAGAGACAATTCAGGCTATGCTTGTAATGCAAACTCGCTTTTGGAAACAGCTATATCACATTTAAAATGCTTGGTACTAAGCCTTTTAAGAAAGTTACATTGCAATGGTGCAATATAACGGAAAAACTTTAGAATAATATTTGGGCTAGGAAAAGAAAATAATTTATATCTTTGTCAACACACCGACGCGACGCTTACATTCATGCAGAATGAGCACATACATATGTTTTATGGTGGCGACTACTTTGGCAACATACCGTTTACTAATGAGAGTGGTGAAAGTATTAAATTGTATTTTTCAAAGTGCGCTTTCCTATTGTTTTCATTCCATGCTGTTTCGATGACAACTGGAATTAAAATTTATATATGGCTGAAATGTGGTAGCGCATTAATCATCGTAAGATATGCATGTAAAATACTTAGTGTTATTTGGATACTATTTAATGCTCTATCAAAATGGACATATCTTCATACTTAACTATAATTTTGTCTCTATAGAAAGTGCAAATTTCCAATAACCACCCACTTGAAAATAATTCCACATATTGACCTATCTACAGGAATGTGTTCTTCACAATAATAAATGTGAATGCATGTTCTAAAATTCCAGAGTTGGTTTTGGGGCTACAGACTGATGAACAAAACGTATCATTAATCAATTGCAGGAGTAGACACAAATACAAATCATTGTTATCCAAACACTCATTTCAAAAAGCCAAATGTTAAAATTATACACCTAAGCGACAATAAATTAACTGTCCTCGAAATATATAAAGCGACTAGCTATTAATCTTGTAGATACAATCATGAAGGCTTTAGTTTGGATTTATCCATTTGTGGATTCAGAAAATTACTTGCCTAACCACCAGTAAGCTTGGATTAAATATTTAGATTAGTATACTAGCTGATGAAATAAATAATTTCAACTTACTTGTACATAGATGAATAAATTTGGTAGTGCAAATATCAAAGCCGCTATCCAGGCACAAAGCACCATTTTTCTTGCCTTTGAGGAGCTTGGGTTGAAATCCAATGGGTTGCATATTGCCTGAGAGAATAAATAATAAGTACTGAGCACTTTAATGAAATAATAAATATACCTTATTTGTCAATCTAATTTATCAATAGCTAAAGGTGAATAAATAATGCTCTGAACTTGTCCGACGGACAGAAGTGAAAGTACCATGTAACTATCGATCGTATCAAATAATTATTGTTAATTGTATTTACACAACAAGGGGTATGAATTTTATTTGGTATCCTTTCCAAAGTAATCAGGACCAACGTCAAATAAACTGGAAGATTTATGATCTGTTGACTGTAGCTACAACAATAATAATTTACAAATAAATACAACCTTTTGAAAGCTTTTGTGTATACCGTAAATGCTCCAATATAGATGGGATATGACTCATACACTAGTGAGGTCTTCAATAAATTATCATGGGAGCAACTGCAATTGATGAGGGATGCGGGATAATTGCCCCCTGTCCCACCCCTGACTACACCAGTGGGTTTTCTAATATTAGTGGGAGGGATTTTAACAATTGCGCTGCAAGTGGAGCATTATATTAGAGCATTTATGGTACGGAAGCGCTGAAAACAAAAATTAACTTCGACATTGTTGTTTGATGTCCAAGGCTCGAGTTCATTGATTTTTGAAAGCATTTGTAGTTGTGTCACGGTTTTGATTGGTTTTTCAGTCAACATGTACTACCTACACCTACTAGTATGAGAAACTGATATTTAGTTGAACTTTTCGAGCTATGTGACTATATAATAATATTATATGGTTATGCTTCATAAGATTTGAAGGGTCTATTTAAAGTATATTATTAGCCAGGAATAAATGTACTATGAAATACAAACAGGAACACGATTTGCTTTCTCACAACTAAATCTAAATATCAAGAACAAAGGAAATTCATATCTTCGAGTTAGGAACTCGAAGATTTATAAATGACGACGGAAATTCACAATCACAGACACTCTAGAAAGTCTGTATAAAGCATAGCATAGGTCGGTAGCCGGATGTTCTCTTAGCTTATAGGCATTACTTCCCAAACTTCTAAAACTTTGCGTCATCCTGCCTGAGAAATCAGCTAGTTCCTGTCTGAGAATTGTTTTCACTACAAATAATAATATTGTTCATGTCGTTGATTTTCTACTATCACACATTGCTTTATCGTATGTTGATGACAAATCTTTAAAGGAGCTTTCAAACTCGGCTTACGCATTTAATATTAGTTTATCAAGGGTCCGGATAGTTGACAAGTAGGTATCTCAGAAATTGTAGGTAGTCCAATATTTAACATTATTTTCAAAGGCATCCAATTCGACAAACTATCTACATCTACCTCAATGTGTATCCAGGGCTGTATATAGCAACAGTGCACTAGGGCACGTGCCCCCCCCAAATCCAAAAGATGTTTTGTTATAAAAGTGACCTAAATCGCAAAAATTATCGCGATACGCGACAATTTTATTTTATATAAGTTTTTATAAAATTGTCATTTATAATCAGGATACTTAAAACTACGGAGATAGGAGGGTTTTTTATCCAAGCGCCTTGATACCTCAATGAGTACCTTGTGACGTCACACGGAACCCAAAATTAAGCTTCCTAATACTTGGAATTGTAGGGTTAATAATGTTGTCGGTTTTTTAAAATTGGTAAATGAAATTTTTGAAATATTAAATGTATTGACCCTTCAGCCAAATTTTCTTGCTCTAACAACTTCTCCGTGTATTTGACTTAGAGCTTTTCGTGAGTTTTTGTGGACTTGGAAAGAAGCCTGTATCTTGACCCTCTGATTTAATAATAACATTTTCACTTTGGTTACTAAATCTAAATCCTGGATACGGCCTTGTCTGCACCTAAATCTGATGTAAGTACGTTATGTTCTCCTCGCCTGCCTAGATGAGCGAATTCTATGGAACCATGCTGTGTACATACTTTAATAAAAATTTCATTCAATAATGGTATTATGAAGTAGAAAATAGCCCTGGATACCAAAGGTAGAAAAATTATAGTATGATGGTAGGAAAATAATGCTGGATATATAAGGGTAATTCAATGTAGCCGTGATTATATTTTATTTGATTTGCTATGTTTGGCAAATAAGGACATGAAGGGAAAGATTTTATTGTAAAAAAATTATTTGTATGTTAAAAATTTCGTAATAATTTTTCAAAGGCAGAACATATGCACCAGACTATAGGAACATATCTATAGCTCAGGTACAAGAAAGTTGATATCAATCTATTTGAAGGAGAGTATTATATTCCATTTCCAATAGCTGTTGAAGAATTCCAATTTAACACAGAAAGTTTTATCCATTCGAACCGAAGGTTTAAGCATCAATATATTCCGGTTAAAATTGAAAATAAATGTTGTATGTGGTACCTGGTATCTGTCCCAGCTCATAGCCATTAAAATGTACGTTGTGGAAGAAAGCGTCACGATTTGAGTGTACATTATGATTTTGCAGCCTGCGTTTCCAAGTCTCCATTCTCCATATATCTAGACAAATCAATATTTCATGAATTACACTCATAGTTTATAGTTAGGTCTTATTGTAATTTTTTATAGTCTAAGTTTAATTTCTTTTAGATGATCAAAATAAGTAATACAACGACCACATGCACTCACTCGTTGTCTTATTGTTAGTACTTTGTCTGATCATATCTATGCGATTTATTTTATTTGTCATAAAAACGTGCAGCATTTTTTTTGTGGGATACCAACTGAAAATTAATGCTTCCTACACATAATTACAATTAACTTAACCAGTAAATTTACTCAGGTGAACTAGCCATAAATGTGAAAATGCAGGGTAGCTTCAAACGCCATGATCATGTTATTAATGTCGTGAGCTTTCAACATTAGAAGAGTTCGGAAATAACGAATACCTTAAAATAACGAACGAAAACGTAATACTGGATGCGCACGCATCCAA
>JAQFYB010006784.1:0-11693 GCA_034694085.1 Pogonognathellus longicornis
TTCTCTCTTTGCTACGGACTAAACAACCATGTATTTGTGATGTAGAAATCTTGTACAGGTTGTATTCATGTATCACTATAGGTATCCTAGGTTTATGTATTTTAGTACCTTGGGGCATTAAATATACACGCAGTAATTTTCTATCGATTATGTTGTCAGGTTCAGATTGTAGTGTGTTCCTGTACACGTTCTGGGAAGTTGTAGACAGATTAGTAATTACTAATTACATTGGAGAATTTCACATGCAGAAAAGTTGAAATGCAATGCTGTGATTTGTTTTTGCTTGTCTCTATAGATGTTTTAACTAGAAAGTAAGATGTGGTAATAGTCCATTAGAGGTATCATAAGAATCATAATATATAATCAGCAGTTTGTTGTAATTTAGTTGAAAATACTGAGAAACGTTTTTAATACTTTCTTTGCCTTTGCAGTGTTCGTATTTTGATTTGCCAAGCTTCTTTCGTGTATCTTATTGAGTCTTTTCTTTTGCCTTTACCCGTGAGCTACTTTTTCTTTTCCATTCTTTTATTACGAGTGTATAATGGCGGTGTACTGCTTTGAATGCTAAGCGCAAAACAACTTTATTTTTCCATTATGCCTCCACGAAACTGAACACTACTTCTCTCATTTCATTCTTTTTACTAGGCTTAATGTGATTCTATATTATGTTTCATAGTTTCACAAAAGCATACAAAGCTATATGAGTCTAAACTATAGAAAATACTATATGTGTGCTTCTAAGACGGGACTGGGAAGTTTTCAATGGCAATTGATGAGGGAAAGAGCTTCAAACTGCAAATTCTTTTCTTAGTTATAGTTTTACTCCCCATAAAGGACTTAAAAAGTTTTTCCACACATTTACAATTTCCAGATGGGATTCTTTGTTCGAGTCTAATATGTAAGATTCAAATATCTTTTATTCCTATTTATAGCTTCGTGTCTAGAAAATTAATTTTCTACCAAGATGATTCTTTTCATAGATGTTTCTACCAGTTTCACATAACAAACATGTATCGCCCAATTAATCGATAAACACGTTTGTATACACCTGAACTGAACATACCATCCTTTTTAAGATAAAAAATACAACTTCATCTTTTCGTTTTATGTGTCTATTATACATTATACAATAATGGGAATATGGGAATGTGAACGTTATGAAATCAGCCTGCCTGCTTTAGTAATACTGCAAAATGTAACTTATTAGTATTAGGTACATAATTTGCTATAATTCTCGTTGAAAAATTGATAGAGTGTACATAGCTATATACATACATACAGCAATTTTGGGGCGATTTACTTTCATGTCCACAATATCATTTATTTGTGTAACTTATAACTTGATTCTGTCAGTATCTTTTGTCATTTTCTAATGAAAAGGAGTTGTTGCAATTTAAAAAAAATATTTTTACAAAACCAACAATATGTCCTTCTGACAATCATATATAATGTGTTCTGTGTAAATGGTTGGCCAAAGGGTCAGAAGTCCGAATTGGAGATATCCCAGAGAAAGCTGTGTTGACAGTTGTGAAAGGAGAGGAAAAGGCAATGTATGAAATCAAGTGAAGAAGCTGTAACATTCCTTTGTACTATGATGTATAAGTACTCACAAGGCTGAAGTGTATTTTTGTTTGCCAGTCTTGAGTAGGTAGCGTTTAACTGACTTGCGGTTTACTTTCTCTGGTCATTGACTTGTTGGCTGTTGAGTTGAATCCGTTGTTTTTGTCTGTTTACTCTCCCTGCCTCGGCCACATCTTTTTTGTGAATTCCATCCACAAAATGTAGGGATATAAGTTTTTAGCCTCTATATAACATTACTTTCTTTTTATACCGAAGCAAATCGAAAGAAGCTGTTCTTAGCTGCCTACCTAGACCTAGAGGTACCTAAAATACCTCCACTCGAATATAGGACACGCACTGATAAATATAATACCCAGTGCACTTTGATGTGTGATGACATGAAAAAAATACATAAAGTTACAAATGTAACCGGATGGAGATGGTGTTAGTTTTTTCTGAAATGATTTTTCTACGAATAGCCCACTGCTGCTAGTCTGCATTCAGAGTTTGTGGTAGTGGAAAAACATTTAGTATATCGCCCAAAAACCTCCACTCTCTCTATGTGGTAACGCAAGTCATGAACGGGATGCGAAGCACAAATATCAATTCCTCAGAGTCTTCAGAACATAAATTGAATTGTCAGAGCTAAGTAGGGGAGATGACAGGTGTTTGTACAGAAGATGTTTGCTCACTCCATCATACAATGTGTTACTTAGTAGGGCTCTCCTATGTATCTATCTCTACCCCACCATACGATCTCTATCTTCTTTTTTGCTTCTAGCTATGTATTTTTAACAGATACTCTGCCAGGGTGTTATATAATACATGTAAGGTATCTTCTAAGGTACTATATAGGTATGCTACTGCAACAGCAACAAAATACATAGTGCATATTGGAATTATATGATTTTTTGAATACATATACTCATGCATGCTACAATGTCTGTATGTAAGTTATAGTGTTTGTATATATTGGGAGAAGTAATTGTAAACTAGTATGCATTTGGGTCCATTTGTAGCTGAAGTATAGTGCACGAAATCGCATCAGCTCAGAGGCTTTATTACAGTCAAAGCTACTTTCAGTGCATTTCATTCATAACTTTATGCAGCTATTTTCGCTCTTACGATTCCCTGTTCTCGATATTTTTCATTGGAGAGGCAACGAGATGGAAAGCGACGACAATGAAGGAATTTTTCCCCACTGAGACATAGTCGACGAGTAGGCCTCTAGGTATGTGTCTATCCAAATGTTTTGGAATGATGGAGCTGTTCGAGACGGCTATAACGCAGAAAAAACTTTTGAACTCAACTAGAGGTCCCATAGGGACTCTAGTTGAGTTCACTTCAATAAATATTGGCGAATCAAATTGTAAAGTATTTATATAGAATTCTCTACGAATTCTTTGTTGAAGTTTTCTGATTGAATTGAAGTCGAATATTTGTACTTGCTTTCCAATTTGGAAGGTAAGCATTCAACGTTCGTAATTCTCTAAAATAGGACGAGCTTTACCATTTAAGATTCCAGCAGTTGCAGATAACTATTTGCATTCAAATGCCCTTTACAAAGGTTAAGCTCAATGATACTCAGAAATACCAAAAGCTGTCAGATTACAATGCATGAATATATAGCTTTTGAAAACTACATGAATTATTAGTACAAAGATAATGTATTCGTGTATTCATACACACATAATACTAAGTAAATACTTGATATTGCTTTGACGATTTCTTGCTATGTTTTATACAAAGCAATATTGCTTTAACAGAGAGAGAGTCCATTCTCCTATGCTGGGTGCAGTGATTTTAAAACTATTGTGTTTATTCAGTGAAAGTTTAGCTGGTGAATCATGGTCGTGTTATATGATGATAATCAGAGAAGATACACTAATCACTGGACTACAGTTCTATGTGCAATTGGATTTTATTTCATTTCACATCGTTTAAAAATTAACATTGTATAAAAATATACCTAGTTATGGAAATAATAAATAGGTAGGTTAAATTAAGGTCATAAAAGTGTTATGAAACAAATCGTTTGGGCTTGTAAGAGAACACTCTTACACACTGCTAACAAGCTTTCCTTTACATAAATTATATAATGCAGTCGTGAAAAGAACAAAAGAACCCACCCGATTTTAAACCGGCATTGAATAGTATTTCTGAGAACTCTTGTTATTATAGTGTAAGCGTACTGTCTGCAGGGTGAAGAATAAAAATACAGATCTGTATTACTTTCAAAAAGATTATAAGTTTACGATTAAGGCACACATTGTAGCCGACCTACTATCTCTTGTAATTAAGTCATTACAGGAGCCCAAGGTAAGTATCACAGTTTTGTGAAACGGACAATTTTTTTGTCCAGCAAGCATACCTGTTTAGTCCAAGTCCCCAAGATTTCACTGAAAGCTATAAATGGGGGTCAAAGTTTAGGTATGGAGGGGCAACGTAGTCAAAATCCGATCAAATGGTTCTGCAGGGTGATAAAACAAGTGAAACACATAGAAACAATGAGAGTCCAACATCAAATTGATTGACAAATGAAACGACAATCTTCTTTTCTATAATCAAGGCTAGGCCCATTTGCTAAGGATTTTGATATTTCCTCCTCATAGCTAAAATTTGATCCCCAATTGCAGCTCTGGTGTTTAATTTGGGGGTCTGAACTAACCCGGATCTGTTTGCTGAAATTCTTTGACTCCCAAAACTGTTGTTTTACTTCTCACCGACTCCTACTAAGGACATTTTCCTTACTTAAATTACAGGGAGTGATTCGCACCGTGCGTCGGCTGAAATTGCGAACAGTGCAGTGTAATGAGTAATGTAGAGAATGAAAGGAGAATCTAGAATACGGGTTGAAAGCAGAAACACAGCCATCCGGCGTTTCATTACATTACACCACATTACATTCAAAATAACACTACACAGTAAGAACACTGCATTATGTTACATTAGAAAACATTGAATCACATTTCATTTCAACCTCGTCGCCAGCTCGGTAAGACCGGGCAGGAAATAATGCTTTTTCCCAGTAGTACATGTACAAAACTAAGTAAGTGGAAGGGTGACTCTTATATGCGTTGCGAGATCAATTTGGATTGTGGTTTGAGCTACACGAGGTTCCTTGTGCGTATGTACATCGTGGAAGTACATTGAACTATACATTGTAGTACGTTCGGCAAGAATATTTTATCAGCAGTTGTGATAGAAAGCTGTGTGTGTTTTCACGCAAGACTTGTTGTTCACTATTAATGCAATTATACACAACATGTTCCATTTGTGTGTTGAAGGACATTTTGAAAATAGAGAGGATATTTAAGCTACGTACTATAGCATGTTACTTGTTTCTAACCTGTTATAATCATGATTCAAAGTAGAGATTTTAAGCCTTAAGGTAGATTCATGTGAGACTACTTGAACAAGAGAAAGTTCCCAGGTATAGATTTACAGAAGGGTTACAGAAGGGTTACATAAGTTACACTAACATTAATCACAAGTGGTTCAATATTGTAGCTTTCTGTTTCGATTAAGAAAGGAAATTCATGAAAGTTAAATGAATGTAGTAATACAGCAAATAGAGAAAGTATCTGTACTTATTATCCAATCTTGAGTGTAAATGATATTAATATTGTTCGTATCAAATAGATAGATCTATAGATCGTTTTCATTGCATGTCTGACAGAGGAGGTCGGCAAATAACGAAATAATATTTACAATTATCGCTTCACTCACCACCTTTTGTACATTGTACTTTGTTGCAGACAATGAGTTATGATGAAATATTAATGTACACAAAAGATTTAATGACGAATGAGCAGAAATGAAGAGAAATAGCTTAGGTTCATCATTCAACTTATTATGTAACATTTACTTATTTTACTTGGAAATGTTACGCATGCATGCGCACGTTGCAAATGTAGGCTTGCAATTAGCCGTATTACAAGGTACAATTACTATTAGTAATAGTAGCTTTAGATTTAACTTCGTTTTTGGTGTATTGTCCTATAGTAATGTAATAGCAAGTGGGTAAATACAGCATAATACATTAATAAGGTAAACGTACAATTCAGTAAATGAACTACAAATAATTCGAGTACCTACTGCCTACCTATTCTATGCGCCCATATCAGTCATAATATAAAGGATGTTAGAAAAATTATCAGCAATAGAGCACTGATTACTATAAACGAATGCATTGACTACTTCACTAAAGTGTTTAAACTAAAGTGTTATGCAAAATTGCAAAACTACTAGTCTGTATTACATACCATCATTTAATTATGTTTATCCATTTCACATGTCAAGTGCAGACGCTTATAATGAGTAGGTATTTATTTTGAAAGAGGTGCAGAGTTTTGTATGCAGTTAACAAACTCGCTGATAAGTTAGTACGGGTTCTTTCCTCTGTTTGGACGATATTAGTATTGTATTACAGTATAGGTTTTGGGGCTTAAAATCTCACGTTTACTCCTATTGTAAACTTTTAAACCAACAAATGAAGGGAGAAACGCGCTAGAAACATTTATTTTCAGTTTCCACAAGTAAAAATAAAGACACTATAATTACTTAAGTTGTTCAAGTGCGTAATGCTTATCGAGGGATGGAAAAATTATTAAAATTAATTCATTTTGTTATCTAAGGTTGGTTTTTATTGTATTCAAAAAAAACACATAGATGCTTTGTCAATAGACGATGGTCATTAATTGGCTCGAATATGTTTTGAAATTTACACTATTTATAATTGGACTGATTTATATGCGGGTGTTCTTTTACTTAAATATATAGGCAGGTAAGGTACCTAATTTATGATATTTCAAGTGAAGATATCGAAAAGATAGTATTGCTTGTATAAATGCTTCTTCCAAGTAATTTTCGTTCAGGATCTTTTCCAGTACTTCTTTCTTGTTTATATAAATGTATCTAACATCGGCCAGTAAAGACCCATGAAAAAAAGCAAAACAGTCTTTTCTTTCTTGAGCTGCTGTTGGTATTATAACTGAATTTCGGTGATACATCCTGAAAGTCTTCGGGACTCATTTCCTCTTTTTGGTAATATCCATTCTTCTCCTCGGCAAGCAACGATGGTACTGTATACAGATTCTAATAGAAACAAAATTGCTACTTAGCTTCTTTAGGTGCTAAACCATTATATCTGTATTCATCTATGTAATTTATTGTATTAACTTTTACTTACATTTTCATTTTGATCTGCTATATCTTGCAATCGCATATTGGTAATTTTCATTGCTGCACCACTAGATATCATAAAAGATGTAAGAGATATTATTAGGGGGAGTAGAACAATCGTTTGGAAACAGATCGCCATTTTTTACTCGCTAACTGAACTGCTAAATAAGTTACTGTTATTACTGATACTCTTTATTAGCGCTATTTCAATAATTTATGTTTCAATTTGCATAATTACAAATGTAATATTGTTTTTTTAATTAGTATAACTCACTCCAACTCACTCTCATTCACAAGAAAAACTATGCGTATAGTTTAGTCTTCTATAACTTCAGTTCATGCAAGGCGTAAGTAACCACATCCTTATGGGTTTTGAACATCGTTTTTATAATGGAACGACGTACTATTTATAACGGAGCATACAAAAAGCAATGCAAAATACTGCAAACCGCAAACAAGACTACGAACATAATATTTTCATAGGAATGAGTACAGCTTTGTGGGGAATCACATTATTTTTGTAGGAAAAAACAATAATACTGTGCAATTAATCACAATTTTTTTCATAGACGAAACAGTTTTCAAAGAATATCAAGATATATTTAGTTGTTGACGGAATGGTTACAATCACAGTTTCTTTTGTTATAGTCCAGGTGCATGCATTTTAGTCTTAAAATATGTATGTTCTTCCTACATCTTATACATAGATCGACTACGTAATTGTATTTGTCTATCTCAATCGTCCCTTGTCTTCGTATGGAATACAATCTCCCCATGTCTTCTTCACCATTCGCATAGACATTGTCATCGGAGCATCTGCATTTAAATACATTTCCTTTCCATAAATAATTGAAGACAGCACATATTTGGGACCTCTGTCTCAGCTTAGTTTTTAGATAGATGAGAATAAGAAGGAAGAGGAAGCAGAGGGTCGTAAACCAAGCCAGATATAAGTGTCATTGATTAATGAGAAGATAATTTCATTAAGAATAGCCCAGTCCTTTACTACATTCATTAATTTTATAGTTTATTACCCCAGTCCAGCTCCAGCTGTGAGTCTATCTATTACTGACTGCGTCTTACAAAATGTGTTAGACGCAGTCAGTACCCACTAGGCTTCCAGCCACTATGCACTACCATTATCCGGACATACCACACCCTGGAGTTTACACTACACATCACTATAACTTTTCTCACAATATAATACAGGAGGAATAATTGAAATCCATTTATGAAGTGTTCATTTACTCCGCGATGAATGGAATTCTGCAGTAGAAACATCTGGATTGCTTATTTCTTTCAGTTTGGAATTCACCTTAGATATTAATATTAGACTAAAATGAATATAAACAATTCAAGAGTACATACAGTAGAAGTAGGTGTAGCTTATTATCCATGCTCTATGAAATAATACTATTATTACGTTTGCATGCGTAATGTGTGCTCTAATATTTGCTATGCAAAGAAATCATTATTATGAAACTAATTAGGTGTTTGCTGTGTGTATGTATTTGTATGCGCATCAACACATTGTATGGGTAGGGGATATGGTATATTCATGATAGATTTTTGTTCAAAGTATATTAATTTAATGAGATTTAAAGCAATCATACACAAAATTCGTTAGATGTACCTGTAAATAGCTAGAGTTTTACACAATAAGCTCTGCACACATATTATAACCTGAATTTCCTTTGAGGTTTATTTGTACTAGCACTAGCTACTGGGATCTACAAATTAATGTGTAAAATGGACATATATATAGAACATGTCTATAAAATTAAAAGTAATCTGTATAATACAAATGAATGAAAGAACATACCTAGTAAGGAAAATGTGTGTACAAAAGAAATAATACGGATAGATAACTTACTAAATATCTAACCAACTTGGGAATAGAATAATATGAAATTATCCTACTCTGATAATCACATCATTTTTCCTTTGTGTACGTAGCGTTTTTGGCGAATAATTGAAATTTAATAAAAGAGTTCTTGGAAATGTACATTTGCTATTGCGAATGCTTGTCTTGCTATGTAATTTTGAAGAGCACTGTTTTTCTAAGTAGCCTGTAAAATGCTTGCTGGTTGTTTCGTTGAAGGTTGTAAGTATGTTGTTATAATAAACGTCATGGATGGTTGTGGAAATACGAAAGGTTACCGGTTTCTGAGTACATAATATTGCGAAATGTACGAAGCCTTACTATACATTCTTACCACAAAGAGATCCATTAGAAATTCCAGTGTAAAAATGCCTGAGAGACACGGACCTATAGTTTCCTTCCTTGTGTCATTTTTCATAAGCAATTCAAAGAATTGAATGTAATAATATAAATATTGCAGCAGTTTCAGCACTCGTTCTATTACTATAGTCATGCACAGAATGGTAGGAGTGCTATAACTCACATGGATGTACAGTATGATGCCACTATAATATGATATTTATTCAAATTCTTCTGTAATAGCTTTATGTTTGCCAGACTCTGTGTATGCGAAGCCTTGAGGACTCAAGTTTTCGTAAAATCAAACATTGTCATGATATTATACTTACTTTATACCTTGTGTGCATGTCTTCTTTGCCTCATGTATAAAGATACCGCTTTGAATGTTTGAGAGCCCAAGGGATGCATCTTCAAAGTGGATGTTGAAAGATAAAACGTTTTGTCTTCCGCATGTAGTATGTAACAACATATCCGTAGAAAAGGTACAATATTATATTATTGCAACATACAACATAATATTTAATATTAGTGCAAGTGGAATGCTCTGTCAAGATAAGTACCGTACCTTTGTGTATTTATGTGCGCTTGTACAACTTCCACCTTCGATTTTTATTGAATTGTGATGAAAATTATGAGTGAAGAACGAGAAGGATATTGTTCTTATGAAACAATAATCGCTCCATATTATTTTATATCATGCATAAAATGTACACATACACAAGAAAGTTAGACAGTTTAAGATGATACGATACAATAGAAAGAAGGTTTAACTACACAGTAGAGGTTTTGTCCTTAAAGACTAACCTTTAACTTGGTCATAATATAAAGTTACTTAAACTGGATGCACATACATACACACACAACATAGTTCCGTAATACGATACGGTGTGTGTAAGATCCTTAATGTTCATCCAGCAGTGCCATCATGCCTGAGCAGCTAATGTTTATGTTATGTAGCATCTATTAGGTTCATTATCTGGGAGAAAATGCTCTTTAGACACCTAATAGCCTGTGTCGATAGTTTCCCTGTTTCAATTACTTTCTGGAAAATTTACCCGTAAGGACTCCTTTGACGCTGGCATTTGAGAGAGAGCTAATCCCTACTTCAAATTCTCACTCGTTCTCTTCGCAGACATTTAAATTGAACTGTGCATTAGTGTCAGGACAACTACGTGACATAACTTACATATACACATAGTATGCATAGAGCAATGGCCGCACACTTCTAACTTTGCATGTATACCACGAATACCACTTCAGTTAAAGTTCCTCCCATTATAGGAGGCAACAAAGGATTAAATGCAGCGTTTTAGTTTTATGACCTCAAGGTTCATTTTAATAGCCTTCACTGATTTTACTCATATGTACCCGTACTTTCACTTTTTAGCAACAACATAATGGCAAATTTGCGGTTTTGTTCGCTCCACAGCTACACAATGTTATGTAGAACCATGTTGTAGTTGGAAATTCTATTAATTGTTCTTATCCAGTCTTGACCGGAGCTTTTGTTCCACTTTAACATAGAAGGCTCTTATCCCGTATGCTACCAATACCATTTTCAGTCTCCTAGTTGACTCACTTCACTTTTCAATAGAGGTACAACTCCAACTCAATTAGTCATCCTGTGTCAGTCGCAGTTGTTCGGTATTAGGCACTTGTCAAAACCTTTCTTTCTGTTTCAACCATTTGTTTTATCCCAATCGACCCATAGAAAATATTATTTTATATAGACATATATATTTTCAGATAAAATTACAATATAAAACACATTTTTCAAAGCATCTATAGACGACTATACCTCCAGGCTTATTTTGGTGAGACGAATTTTGGTGAAACATACCTACATGTTAATTTTTATAATGACTGAATCAGTATTTTGAAGGCAATATGGAAGAAAATCCATTTGTGTCATTGGAACTAGTAAAATATTGCAAAATCTCATTACACGTTCTAACCACTTTTAGTAGGTACATTTAAATTAATATTTATTGAACTTTCGAACAACTATTCTATATAGAGACACACAGTAGGATTCCAAGTCTGTGTGGAATGACTAAACTGAGAGTGGGTACAAATAAAACCTGATTTCCAATTAAAATTATGTTCAGGTTACAATTACAATGTTACTGTCATGCAAGAGGTGAAAATCCTATGCAATTAGTAATTTTACGTTTATCTGCTTCCATATTGATCGCAATTACAGCTCTACACTGCATGCATTCCATTTAATGTTAATGTGTCTGGTTGCTGTTGCACACTTTTACATACCTAGTAGGTACATATACTACATACTGTACACAATTATACCTACTGAATGTTTTCATGTAAACTGAACGCAAAACGCAACTTACAAACTGGGTAACGTTTAACATTTAAAAAATGTAATGCGCTACTAGCCTTGTTTGCGGCATCACTTTCCATTAAGTGAAATAGATATTTATTTAAGGCAAAAGCAGTACACGATTATGTATTTTCTTAATTTTTTTTATTTCCAGTAATGTGATGATAAGGAAACATCTTGTAAAGGAATAAGATATTATCAGTTAATGTACAATTTTATTAAGGGCCGTGTATGGCTCTTATGATAACATGGCCTTTTTGGAACGAATTAAATTATTTCTCTTGACTGGGGAATAAAATCAAAATTCTGACTTCATATTATTGTAGCTAAATAATTGGTCTTTCAAAATGTACTTTCAGTTTTTTGAAAAATTTAAAACTATAGAAA
>JAQFYB010006785.1:0-11693 GCA_034694085.1 Pogonognathellus longicornis
AAGGAAAACGTAAAACACTCCCAAAGCCTTAATGATTGCTCTCTATTAGGCAAAAATAGCATTTTCTATACTCTTTGACATAACAATCTTTTTCCATCTCTGACAATTTTTTTAAAACGGCTTCGCTTTTGTAGGATACCAGCTGCAGCAACAAAATTTTGAAGAATAAAAATTCTAACATAATGTTTCTCATTTTTGTAAAAACTATTAAATACTTTTTATCAACGCGATTCGAAATTTAACTTTAGCGGATCAATTTATAGTAGAAAACTCAAATTATTTCTAAAAGATTGTAAAGAAGAATTTAGTTCTTTCGTAACTTCGCTCACAAGACTTATTTTTACTCTCACAATGATTTTTTAACAGAGCAAGACAGTAGAGTGAATTGCGAAATCTTCTATTTGTGAATAGCATTAGCCATTAAACGTAAGTCGTCTGTTCTGTAGTAATACAACAATACATAAAATTAGTCAGGAAATTATTGGGGTGTTTCAATAAGGCACCTTTTAAAGTTTTGAATGGGTATAAGTGCCGAATAATGTAATTGGATTCCGATTACCAAATAGCTTTACACATATATGATACGTATAAACACATCCCTTGCATTGCAAATAAGCTAAATCAACAAAACTCCTGACATAGAACAATGAGCGTGATGTAGGATGTACGTAAACAACGTAACCCTACTTTTAAGATTCCGTTCTCTCTAATTCCTTCTTATATGTTGTTTAACTCTATCCCATCAATTACTAACTATACTGTATGTCCATTCCATAATTTGCAGACTTCGTTTATGTACGGCTATATTCGGATCCACTAAAAGCCGATCGACGATTTAGGTAGTTCATATTTAGGTAGTTCATATATAATGTTATAATATGCGTTCCCGATAGCTAGATAACCTATTTTTTGGGATTTCGGGAGGGAGGGGGGAAATGGGAGAAAACACGTGCCCTAATGCCTTGCATCTAACTGCATGCTTAATCTAATTCTTACAAACACGTCTTATTTTATTCGATATTATATACAAGTATGAATGCATAATGTTACTTTTATTCTTCAGTTTGACATTGACTTATTCCTTGTTCAGCCGAACTGAAGTAAATAACCCAGCCCTATAGTATAACAAATATAATGCTGACGGTTTAAACTATATATATATCTCTTCCCTCAATAGCAATTCAATGTAATGTATACTTACAATTTGTATACTTACAATTGTGAATATATCGATTCAATCCATCAATAATGGGCAGATTATGGACAATGCCTATGCAGGGGCATATCCAAATCAAAAGTTGGAGGGGCTAGAGTAAAACTTACAATATGTGACTATTATGCGCACAGTGCGTAAAAATTAAATTAGCATGTTCCAAGTTGTTATAAAATCCATCAATTCACGGGTAGCGCTTTAAAATCGAGCAATTTGAAGCCTGAATGTACACAAAATAGATCAAATTGGCGCAAAGTGCAAAATAGTTTACGATTTTTGGAGTTTTAGGGCCAACTAAACTCTTTTTTAGAATAGACTTGTAATATACTGTATTCGGAGTAAATTAGTAACCTATTCGCGCGTGAACCTGCAGACTTGGGAAGGACAAATGAGCTTTCATACATTCTCTATCACATTAACCATAAAAATTCTACGAATGCCCGGCTTTCTAAGATTTCATTGCGGGTAGACCAATATCCCAATATGCGGCAAGAGGTACCAGGGCCGTATCCAGGTCACACATTTTTTGGGGGAAGGGCTTGAGCACGCGTTTGTTATATACGTCAATTTTTCGCGCACAGCGTGAAATAATTTAACAAATTTCGATCGGGTTTGGACAAATTTAGGTACAAAATTATGGAAATTGAGAAATGTTTTGAGATTTTTTGCATTTTTACAGCAAAAACTTTTTTTGGGATTTTGGGAGAAACCGGCTTTTATCTAGTGTAAAGTTCATATGCCCCTATGCCTCCCTAAAAATGCGCCACTGTGAGGTACTGTTATAACGAAAAATTGGATTATCAAAAATTGTGCTACACTAAACCCCCACGAAAATCCATGATTATCAAAATCGAGAGCTCAGTGCAAAGTCTAGCCATTTTTTGTTTTAATATGGGAAAATAAATACTATATTTTTGTATTTGCGGGCGAGGGTGGTTAACATATTTTTGTTCTCTTTCGATGTAATCATGAAGGACGGTCACATTTAGTGCGGAATATTTTGCCCTTTAATTAGAAAAGGAATTTCAATTGTATTTTTAGGTATCATTATTAGCATGAAATACGACAGTTCAATTATTAAAGATTAGCTAGTATAATTTTAATAATTTGCTCTATAAAATTATTAGGGCTATTATTTATAAACTGAAACCTGATCAACTGAATCACATGTTAAAAAGTCTAAGAAGACGCGTAACTGTTATTCAGATGAACCACTTAAAAATCTCAGCCGCTGAAATACACCAAATGCAAAATAAGATTGCACTGTACTAACCATAAGCTAATAAAATTTTGCAAAAGTTTGAGCTAAACTGACAAGTAATCAAAATGATAATTACATTTACAATTTAGTAAATGTTAGGGAGTCACCAAACCACATAAAGAAGCCCGCATAGCCTTTCACCGTATAGTACCGCAGATAAGGGTCATCCGAAACCAAATAAAATTATAGCCATATGTAATCTACACTTATCCTGCAACTAGAACTGCTTGCCTTTCAAATTATATTTGTGATGAAAACATATTTTACCTAACCAAAAATACTTTTATACCGTAATATACGGAATATCTACCGATAAGTATATACTTTGTACTGTCAAAAATAACATACTTGGAACTGAAATTTTTATCCGCTATTAAATCTATAAATATATACAATAGGAGGTAGATGCCTATTCTATTTCTATAGC
Source organism: Pogonognathellus longicornis (assembly GCA_034694085.1). Taxonomy (NCBI): domain Eukaryota; kingdom Metazoa; phylum Arthropoda; class Collembola; order Entomobryomorpha; family Tomoceridae; genus Pogonognathellus; species Pogonognathellus longicornis. Next base: position 2,902 of record JAQFYB010006785.1, read on the forward strand.
AATTTGCGAAATGAAATCCATTTAAAGAAAAATTAACTGTGGCTGAAAAATATGGATAACAATTACCTTTCTTTTGTAAAATGATGATAGACTATATTTTACAATTTTAACTATATAACCAGGTAAACAATTTTAACAAGTACCTTAGTGTTAAACGCATTTGTTTGAATGCACGAATGCATTAAATATTTCCAATAATATACTAATTTTTTTGGTAGGTTTGATTGCTACCCATAAGAACAAGAAAGCCCCTAATAAAAGTATTATTGAGGATGCATTACTTTCACGCTATTTTTTCACCTTAAACAATTAGTAGAATATTCACAAGGTTGGTACATTTATCTTTTCGTGTCATTGCTGTCAACAAGCTAACCTCAATTGTTGTGAAGGTCCATTGGCTGCGTATTTCTAATATTAAATACCACAAATTGTTCACTTTTACGTGGAAGGTATCTGTGCAACCAACCAACAAAGGAACCAAGTCATTCAGCAACAATAGTTAATACTGGCGGAAAATCATTGTATCATCAACCATTAACAATGGATGACTTGGCTCACTTGGCTGATTTTTTACTTGATAATTCAACATTACGCTCGTAGTAGCGGGTTCTTTTTTCTAGTTGTTTAGATTGATAAAGCTAGAATTCACTTGAATTGTTTTTTTCTAATTGTAAACGGGTTTTAAAAAGTTTATTTGAATTAAAAGAAATAACTAAAACATAAATGGTCATGGTTTCAATTCCATACTCTACAATAGAAAAATGAACTCCTTGCATTGACCAAACTTACACTCAATTTTAATATTGTGTCAAAAACCGAACATTAATTTTCTTCCAAAAAAATGGCAAGCATTATATTCGTTGAATCAATTGACAATTATTTTAAATTTTTTGAAAATATATGTTATGCAACCCCCTTACAATGGTGCCCTGGATCAGTTGGCTGTAAAGGCATCTTAGCAAAACAAACAAATCAATATAAATTGGGTGTTTGGTTTGCTGGATATTTGGCCTCTGTGGTTGGAATTATTGCCAGTTTAACTATTGTGTTGGTTCAACTCTTCTCTCCCTTTCTTCATCCAGGACATGTGGTGGTGACATTTTTGGGAATAATGCTCTTTTGTTTGCCACTGGTATTCAACACATTCATTTACTTTAATGTGACGTCATTAATAGCTGTATATGAAATGTTGTTCACTTTGGACGGGAAACTGACGGGTAATTAAATTATACACCAAATTACTCACTGCCATTGACCAGCTCTCTACACGATAGCGGCATAGCGCAACACAGAAAAATTAAACAAACCCTTAATCTAGCTTCATCCACTAAATAATAATTATCGGATGACCTGGATGAAGGTATGTTTAATTTTTCTGTGTTGCGCTACCGTGTAGAGAGCTCGTCAATGGCAGTGAAATTACTAATACTCATGGTGGCACCCAGTTATGTTCTCGACCCCTGCAAGAGTGCAGTTAACAGCAAGTCAACTAATTAGACAATTGAAAATAAAGTATAGGTATGTAAACCGTAAACGTAAAATACGGAAACTTGTTAGAGCTTTACGATTAGGTATACTTTTCTCACGTGTCTAACAAGCTGGTTTACAACCAAAGTCGCTTTTGTCGCGGTCCAGAGCTTAACTGGTGAGTGGTGACACCCGTTTGATCTCTTCCCAAGAGGTCATTACATTTTAGCTGGAGCCAACCGCGCCTTATAGAGGCCATGTTAAATCGAAATTCATTTCTTTATTTAGAAATGATGTCTTTTAAATGTAGTTAACCTTAAAAATTTTAACTCGTGAATTTTCAGATGTATTTGTTCATTCTTCCGAGAGAAAAGAATTGGAGGTTTGGAAAATATTTACGACAGTATTTCAGCTTGTGACTGCAATTTCCATTGCCATTTCACTAGTTGGTTCGTTGATCTTCTTATTTTGTGAGTTTAGTCCTTTAGTTTGGATGCTTGAAAATATTTTGTCTCCCATCGATCATCTTTATCTTCGCGCAGCTGTCACACCATTTCTATGCATCATAATCATTCACTGTTGGAGTCCGGTTTTATTACTTGCATACATGTGCATTGGCTATGTTTGCTTTGTTGAAAGGTGGTTAAAAGTAATAACGCCAGAAGACATCAGCCAAACTCAATTTAAGAAAACAAAAATTGTGTTCAAGAAAAATCCCATCATCGCATTAAAAGTCTACAGAAAACTAAATGCTTTAAATGATTATGTGAATGATGAAATCGCAAGCAAGCTTTCTGTAGTACCTCTTATAATCCTTATACCTGGTTTGATAGCTATCCTATCCAGCTTTATAACTGTAAAAATGCGACAGTCGATACCCATGCCAAGCTACGCAGCTTTTCCAATGATTTTAGTCGTTGTGTGCATTCTACAAGGTGTGGGCATTCATGCTGCATCATTAGTTCAAACAAATTCTACTAGCTTTGTTCGAAAAGCGAAAATGTTACGCTGCAAGTCAGGTGCGCATTACAGTAGGTTCTTAAAGAGCCTTCAGATCATGAAAATAAATGTAGGTCCCTTCACCAGCTTTCAAAGAGAAACGGTCCTGGCTTACCTGGAAGTTTTGGCAACCTACACAATGAACTTAATATTGGCGGTAAACATCAAAGACTAATTTGAAGGGTCCCAGATTGAAATATTGAATTGAGAAAGCATCAACATTATATATTATATTAGAGTGGGAGGTTGAGTTGGATGTCCACCCTCAGTACCATATGAATGAGTCTCATTGACCATGCGTGTTATGATATTTGTTATTAATAATTGTTAAATCTCTAATTTTGCCATATCTGGTGCAAAATCACCCATTAATACCATATTTGCCATCAATGGTGCAAAAAACCCATTTTGACCAATTTTGCGTTATTGAAACAAAATAACAAAAATTGGACCAATTTTGCATTATTGAATCAAAATAACAAAAATTGGACCAATTTTGCATTATTGAAACAAAATAACAAAAATTGGACCAATTTTGCGTTATTCAAACAAAATAACAAAAATTGGACCAATTTGGCATTATTGAAACAAAATAACAAAAATTGGACCAATTTTGCGTTATTGAAACAAAATAACAAAAATTGGACCAATTTGGCATTATTGAAACAAAATAAAAATTGGACCAATTTTGCGTTATTGAAACAAAATAACAAAAATTGGACCAATTTGGCATTATTGAAACAAAATAACAAAAACTGGAACAATTTTGCGTTATTGAAACAAAATAACAAAAATTGGACCAATTTGGCATTATTGAAACAAAATAACAAAAATTGGACCAATTTGGCATTATTGAAACAAAATAACAAAAATTGGACCAATTTTGCGTTATTGAAACAAAATAACAAAAATTGGACCAATTTTGCCACAACCACAACTGATGCAAAATAACAAAAATTGGACCAATTTTGCCACAACCACAACTGACGCAAAACAACCAATTTTGAACCATTTTGCCATAATTGATGCAAAAATGGTGACCTGGCCGCTAACAGCAAGATGCTCCGGACCAGGAGCCAAACACCAACAGGCTACCGAACACAGGACATTGTTCGCTTTTTTAGCTGGTCCTTCTCATTAATTGTACGACTCCCATTACCCTGAAACCACCGTCCTGGCGACTGATGACCTCTACACAAGCTTCGACTGGGAGAGGAACGACGAGATGATCCTTGTCAACGGAACATTCCAGCCATCACCACCACGTAACCCCGATGACCTCATAGTAATAACAGAACAATCTGCCCACATGATGAAGAAGATCATGAGATTCTCTAGCAATAAATATTAAGGTGTAGGATGTTTTCCTGTATACACCGAATCATTAGACTACCTAGAACCTGGTGATAGCCATAATATTACCATGGCATTTGTAGCACATACACATACATTTTATATGTGCGAATCAAATGGGAAATATATTAATGTCAATTAAAAGATGCAAATGGAATGATAATTTCTTTCTTTACATGCGAAATTGATGCATGATCTAGGTATGTGTGTTTTGTCTCAACATATATAGTAGGTATATATATAATTGTGTGCATATGTAAGTGTTACTCATGGATAGGTATGTACATTTTTCCATAATAATAAATGATATGCAAATGTGTTTGTATTTGGTATTATGTTCACTTGTTCAGTAATATTCAGTATGCATTAGTTTAGTAGGTACATTTATTACATGATAATTTAGTAATACATATCAATTACGGCATGAAATTTTGTGCAAGTGTAATATTGCTGCCATTTATTCTTTTATTTAAATGATTACATTACATATAGTGTAAATACAAATATTAATTAATGTTTTTTGAATAAACAATTCTTTGGAGCAAGAGGATGCAAAGAGCGCTATTTAGGTAAGTTAGAATGAGGTGTACATTACAATACAAAAGATTTCATTAGACTTTAAAACAAAAGGTTGAGCTCTAAATTTGGTGAGTTGTAGAGTACGGGAATGGAAAAAAAATAAAATTAAGGATTTGTTGAAACACTACACTTTTAAATATTATAAAAGCATCACTAAGTAGAGAAAGGATATTCAATTACATGTACCATCTTAACTGATATAGAGCCGTACCAATTTCTACTGTCATTGCAATAAGACCTCCAAATAACCCCATTAATAGTATATAGAAAATTGTGATTATGTTTGAATTCCACAATCCTAAAGCTCTCACCGATTCTCTAGCTAAGCAATTTTTGCACATTGTAAAGTTTATTCGTGTAGAAAAATACTCCCACTTGGAATATACTCCTGACTGTATAAAACTATGTAATCGTATTGTATAATAATTCATCAATAATTTGTGTCCAAATAAGAATTCGAGAAGAATTACATTTGAGAATTCAATAATAGGATCGTCCGGTTTTCCAAAATATAATTTCCGGTGAGGAACTATTGGAACACCATCAACACTCCATTTAGATTCATTAAGGAAGCAATGGATGTTATTGCTGCTATCAAAAAAGGCAGAATGATTGCACTGTGCAATCCATTGTTGGGCAGTTACGTCAGGGAATCCAGAGGGAAAGCCGTGGTTCTCATTAACTATACATTCTAATTCTTTAAGCTTATTTCTATACTTATTTCTACTGTCGCATGATCCAACTATCCTCAAGTATGAAAAATATGAATCATATATGAAACTTTTGCAAATTGCTAAGTCATTACAAGACTCAATGGATTTTCGGAGTAGTTCTTTTGTTTCATTATGAGAAGGAAACATTTCCCGGTAACATTTCTCTTTGTATTTTCCATGTCCGTTCAGCATGTAATAGCAGTGATAAAAGAATAAAGCGTTTTGTTTGATATCCTCAAACTCGCGCGGCTGAAATCTAAGGATACTTGTGGATTTTACTTGATAATCTGCTAATTCCGTCACAGAATCGATTTTCTTGTACTGTTTCTCATTGGTTAAGTCCACGATAACAATTCCTTTGTAACAATTTGTCAAAACGATGCCCATTAACAAAAATGTACTCGTGAAGATTCTGAGCCAAGTGAGCTTAGAAATATATCTAGGTAGGGCATAACTTATTTCTAAGCAATACGCGTAATAAATCATAAGAAAAGGAACGGGTTTTTTAAAATTTTTGAAGGAAAATATAATGTATAAAATTATAATGCTGAAAATAAATGAAATAAAAATGGCAATCCAAAGGGATGATTCGAACGGTTGGACATAAGCTTTAAAAGATGTTTTCTCCTGATCAAGTGCGGCACAAGAAACAAAATTTATAGAAGTTGAGACGGTCGCATGGACTGATAAATAATTTTCAAAGGAAAACTTTCGTAGTTGTGTAAACCTAATTGTCACTGATGTAAAAGCATGCGAATCTTTATCAATTACTTTTAATTGGTATACATTTAGGCCGTTTATTTCGCACAGTTCCATTGACGTGTTTAACAAATTTTCAAACACCGTTAGAACAGTAATTATAGAAGTCACTGGATAATTATTATCCGCAACCGACGAGATTCTTTTGAATGAAAATTTTTTGTTATGTACATGGTAACATTTGTTAGTACTTGATTTCCATTTTGCGCTCGCCACTTTATAGACATTATTAAGAAGAATATTTTGTACAAAACTCGGCATGTACTTTCTCAATGTTTTTGAATTTGAAATTATTTTAAAATTATTGAAAGTATTTTTATTAATATCATTACCATTTAGACATCCTTTTCCATCACAAATTTCCAACGCTACATATTTTCCCTCTTTATAAGTCAAAAAATTAAAAGAATAATGGCTATCATTTTTTACATGAACGAAGTGTAATATTTCATCCGCAGATAAAAATTTAATGGGTCCATTAGCTGTATGCTCGTTTAGTGCACTTAAAAGTACCCATAATAATAGGCCTATTGTATTATCATGATTTTCTAACACAATATGAACTCGCGAGTACTGGGCGTGATTATAAAGTACATGACTGCTGGGCAATGGATCCGTTAAACTTTTGTCAATTGGGATACGTTCATCGGGACGTTGGCCATGGAAATGTAAAGCTTTTGCAACAATATGTTCTGTAAAAAATAATTCGATTCGGCGAAAGGCTTTAATATTTACCAAAACGTGAGCCAAACAATTCAACCGGGAATAAAAATTAGGAATAAAAATCCACTTACGTATTAACCATTCGCGATTAATACAATTGGTTGGCGAATTAAAATATTTTCCTCCTTTATCGTATTTTACGTAGCGAATAACACGGAGCATATCGTCGGTACAATTATATTGGTTGGCCAAACTTTCCTCCAAAACGTCGAATCGGATCAAGGTGTAAGGTACTTGAATACTCATAAGAGAATTCATGATGGCGGAAAAAGATTTGGGCATATCAAAGGCATTTCTGTAAAATATAAAATTCACGTGACAATCCTTTTCTAGTTCTGACAATTGATTTAAAACAGATCCACCTTTGCAGAATATTAGTTGCAGTGATACAATTTTGACGAAAACAAATTTCAACATATTTTTTATCATCTTGAAGAAAACTATAACTATGAACCAATGTAAATGAAATGGAGGTTTAAAAAAGCAAACTTTAATAACAGAAGATAGAAATTATTTTAAAACGACCCGAAAGGAGCGATTTTAGTTTTTCTTATTGTATATTTTTCAGTCACTTTATGTTGTTCGTAATAGCAATGATCTAACCATTTTGGTATTTGTGAATTACCATTAAATATGAGCAATTGTAATAACGTAAAATGAAATGCGTAAAATTATTTAAAAAACTCTTAGGATAGTCTTTGAAGTACTTTGAAAGTGTGTGGGTACTTACTTATGTAAGTGTCATTGAATAGGTTTAGTCGTTTCAAATGACATAATCGATAATAGCTTTATCTATTTATCATGTATGTATAATATACTTTTTACATTTTATCAACTTAGTGGAATCGAATCTCAATGGTTTATCTTGAGGGAGATAGTCTTGAATAATAATGTTTAGTAGGAATCAAGGTATCTCAGATTGTAACAGTAAGGTGTATAGCCTTATTCTTTCGAAAGAACCTATTACACTAAATTTGAGAAAGAATGGCAAATAATTCTATTCAAAAATAATTGTGACGTATCTTTTCGTCTTAAAAAATTCAAAATCAAATCTCGATTTTAAATTCAAAAACATTGAAATCTCATTAAATTTTAGTCGCCAAGTAACGTCCTTTTCCCGAAGCCCGGCCCATCATATTTTATATACTACATTTTAAGCAGGGCATTGGCCACACGTAAATGCTTACAACTTTATACTTTGTTCATCAAATGACTGTGCTGGCAGTTGGTGGCCCTCGTTATATTTTCAAATCAAAAATATTCAGTTATTAGCAACTACTTTTATAATTATATACGATTGAATATATATTATGCTTCATTGGATGTCATGGGGAGTTATATCCTCCAGACCAAGAATTGCAACTTTATATTCAATTAGATCCCAATGGGGAGTTAATATGTTCATGTGGAAATAATTCGGAATGTACAGTATATAGAAATTGCTCTGCCTAACCCAAACCATAGTTGTAAGGTAGCTCCTTTGTCTCGGAAACTCTGTGTACTGTTTTCTGATACTTTTCCAAGTAGATATTCTCACATAGTTTGCTCCATAAACCGTTAATGTATAAATAATTCAGGAAAGCAAAAATAATATAATTCACTCTATTTGATTTGATAGATACAATAAGTCATTCAGTAGCATGTATTTGGAGACAGAGCCCCACCCAGATTTTTTGAAGATGCACTAGATAAAACAGGGTATGCCTACAAGTCTAAAACAGGAACTTTGAAATAATAGAAAAATGCATTGAAACACCAAAAGTTGTATATAAAACATGAGGCAAATTTATTTGCTTATTTAAGAGAAACCGAAGCCCATTCTTTATCTTTCTATATATTCTTCTATTCGTCGTTTCGAATTTTAGCAGCTATCATTTTTAAATTTTTTTGTAATGTTGAGCGTATGGAGTTATATGGGCTATGTGAGTTATATGGGCTCTGTGAGTTGTATGAGCTTTATGATACTCACGCCCCCTAAAGTTTTTACACTTTCAAATTTATCATCCAACCAAAACTATAGCTTTACTAGTACATTTTATGCTATGACATTTATTTACAAGGAAAAGACAAATCAAGGATCCACTGTATTATCTCCAAGGTTGCAAATTAAGCCTGAAATCAATGCTTAAAAGTTGAATCGGGAAAGAATTAGCAACTTCTGTCAGAGTGGACCCAGAGGATTGAGGTGGATGTCATTGG
>JAQFYB010006786.1:0-11692 GCA_034694085.1 Pogonognathellus longicornis
CAATTCCATAAGTGAATAAGTGACTTAATCCAGAAGTGAGAAGTAAGAATTGAAAAGGTTTTGAATACCCCTATTGTATTATTGTAATAAGTCATTGAATTGCATACTTAATGGAAATCGCTTTTTAAATTTCAATCTAACATCAATTTTTTCCATTTCTTTATTGCTCGCCTTAATTTTTGCTGAGCTTAGATTGTAAAGCTTAAAAAGACCACCAGTCCACAGGTAATCTGTAAGTAGTGAGTATAGTAGCAGCTCGTCCAATAAACCCAACCGATTAACCCATGCTGTATTATTCCGATGTAGGTATTTGTATTACCTATACGGGATTTGAACACAAGTTTTTTCTACATGTGTATTACCTACCTACCTATATGTTATTGCATGTTGCATTAATATGTCGTATACATTGGTAAGCATTAATAAATCTACATTGTAATGTTGCTAGACTATAGAAACTTTAAGAATACTAAATAATGTATTGATATCATAAAATGAAAACTAGTTTCTCAACCTCCATCCTCGCTCAGAGTAAGCGTCACCTTTATCCTCGAGTCAACAACAACAGTTTTAGCTCATAAAATACTTTGAGTGCCTCCACATTGCATTATTATCTACGTATATATTGGAGCACTGAAACATTTACCCGTGCAAATCCATACAAACCATTAGAATTTATTTTACACATGCAACACCACAACAACTTATTGTGAACTTAGTTTGTTTAAACTTAAAGAAAAGCACACATAGATAAGTATATGTATGTAAACCTTTTTACATTTTCTTATACACACACAGACACACACACACACACGAAAACCTTACAAGGATGAAAGAAGAAAGAGAGAGAGAGAGATTCAAGATTCAAGAAATTGATCGTAAAAATGACTGCATGGTTTTTCTCAATCTGTAGTTATGCTGTTATGCACAATACACTAAAGTTTTATGTAGCAGATATAATGTGTATGGTATACTGTGTAAGAATTAAGCTGCAGATTGCTGTAGATACGCTATGTACGTACATTGCTCTGATAATAATGCAAAGAATTTCGCATGATCAATAAGTTATTTATTAAGACGTGACCCCAGCCCACAAGCAATTACAATACAAACACACAAATGAATAATGCAATGATCTTAACTTGTATACTGGAGTCACTTCACTTTACTGCTTGGAATAATACAATCTAACATACTTATACAAAATGTATAAAAAACTGTACTACACACATAACGATTTGGGAGGAGGATGGAAATTACTGCATCATCGCTGATGACCAGCCTTGAGTATGACTCACGCATTAAAAATGTCAGTCAAGTCAATCCAATACACGGATACGAGATCCAATGTTCTTCAACAGATTCCTCAATGTGTATTTGTTGCAATGTGTACAAGTGTGTGTGTTTGTGTGTGCCAATACTTTATGCAACAAAAATTGTCAGTATGCAATGTTCTTATCGTGGCATGGCAGAGTATTTACCTGACGGTATATTATTATCGCTCAAAGGCGAAACACAGTCGGGAAGTTACAATGTATTCAATGATAGTGTTATATGCAACAGTACAAAGGAGGAGTAGTTACTTCTGAGTGAGTCTCTTGAGTAATATTATGCCGATTGTGCCCGAATGCAAATTGTTTCTTCATGGTGATAACTAAATTAACTATTAGTACTGTGAGATCATGATTTTATTCATATTTGCAATTGATTAGCAGTTTAGTAAATACATTAAGTAGCCAATTGCCGACTGGACCTGCAAGTAAATCTAAACTAACGTGAAGATGAAGGATGTTTTACTTTACATACAGGTCCATATGTTCTCATTTTTTGCCCTTGTTATAATGACTGATCGTCCAATTCGATGATTTCGGTAAGCGCTGAACCAAAGTAAGTCTAGTTTTACATGTTCATGCACTTTTACGACTTAGTATTATGTTGGCGGAGATTTGTAGAGCCATAATCTTCCGTGTGTTCTGTAAACCAATGTCATACTGCTTGACTACTTGTGTTTGTGTATATTATTATAATAGTAACTGTTTGTACTTACATACCGATAAAATAAACAATAGGATTTTTATACAATATTTTATACTATTAGTTCATAGGTCAGACGTGCATTTTTATGTCATATAAACCATAAATATCCAATTGCCTATAAAAACTGCGCGTGAGACTTCTTAGGTGAAAATTTGCCCCTGCATTCCAAATTTCAAGCTATGCCATTAAATTAATTGACACGATTGTATCACTTGGATCCTGTTGTTAAACCCTTGGCTGCAATAATACGTTCACTGGGTGCATAACATTACCACTCATTTGCATTAGAAATGAAAGGAAAAATCACGCATGAATTTATCATTGTGTCAGCAATGCTCAATTAATAAATGTAAGTAAAGGTCCTTATAACACATGGTGTAAAAAAGGCAGAGTTTCAAAAGTGTTCATCGTGATTGTTGTTAATGCACAGTTTAGTAAAGTAAATCTCCTGTGTGCAATATTTTGAAATGTTGTGGTTTGCCTTCCAAACGAACAAACAAAAAGTTTGCATTGATTGAGACATGATTAATTTAAAATACCACAAAGCACATGTCATGTCCATCAATTGCCTGTGTGAAACTACTTACCGCTATACTGCCTCATTAAGCATTTGCATGTTACAGATTGATATCAGCATAGTCTCTACAACCACAATCCACTCTAATGTATAACAGGACAGTTTAATTAATGAAAGCATCAATTAAGCGTTACGTTGGTGGCTTACAAAGTTGAAAAACACAAATTCCTAAATAAATTAAATTGCAATTGTACATATACTTCCCTATTTTGATTTGCATTTTTGAATAATGCAATTAAAGTAGGGAGGTATAAGTATGATAGGTATGTAATTAAATTAATATTAATCAAATGTGTAAGTATAATATAGCGATAGCAATCTCTGAAGGTGTGTGCGTGCGTGTATGGTATTTATAAATTAAGCACACACACACATGACATAAACCTGAGCACCTACTTTCACCATGTGAATTTAATTTAAACGAGGAAGTTTATTGAAAGAACAAGACCTTAAACTGGCAAATACTCATTGAGTGCAGTATGTGATGAGAACGTGAGAATATCTTTGCTCCACACTCACATTGGCAGAAGAAGGTTTACACCCGCATAGAAATGCACATAGTAGATCAACGACAAACTAGTTTTAATTAAGTGGCTAAATGCATTTAATTCGTTCGCTAATCTATTTAGAATCTGACTGTCTGTGGGCACACAAGGATGCGCTGAAAGTTATGTGCACCATGACCCCAGTCTCTCACTCACAGTCTCGTCTCTCTGATAAATGTCTATAGCTCCTTTTCATGCAAAGAAAAAATATTTATTGTGAACAAAGGGAGTTAAGTTGGTACTCAAGTCGTCACAGTCATTATTAAGTGTTATATATCGGAACATGTTACTTTAGTATGCACAATACAATCGAATCAACCTGTTATTATTTTATTACACAGACATAGATATAATATGTACATATATACGCATACTTGAGTGTAAAATATTTTCAGCTATGTCTACCTATGTAGTTAACGGTTACTGTATTTTGTATGTATGTATATGCTATATTTACAGAGAAGGCCTAGTAATAATTTCTTGAAGATATATATGTAGGTAGTTACAGCTTATTTATTCATACTTTATTGTTTAATGCATAATGCACACTACAAACACATATACATTTTTGTATCTGTCATGTTTGACATGTTTGGCAGGATTTTACTAATTAATTTTACTGCGTTCATTATCCACACATTATCAATACACAATGTAAAAATGAGATGGAGATTAGCTTCTTATAAGGATCATTACATATGATTCAATTGATTCGAAATGATAGCCTTTACACATAGAAACGTAATTTCACTGATTAATATAACAGCGCTGGCTGCAATAAATCTTTGATTGATCAGATCAGGACGTATTTCCTGATTTCTAAGACGTGCTAATCATAACATGTGAAATAAAAGTGTAACATACCGGTCGGTCCTTCTTCAAACATGCTATGCAACACAAAATGCTTACAATTACAACTGTACTACAACTATGAGAAGAAAAAATGCGGAGAAAGATTTTTTCTAACTCTTTGTCAAAAGAGATCCATCATTATAATTTGACATTTTTAAAAACGCAAATTAGCTTCATTATTCATCGCTACAACAAAAATGTAGACTGCTATGAGAATCTCAACTAACAACTAAGTTATCTAAGTGTACAATGTCAATTTTAGATTTTACAGTTTTTTGTGTGTTAAATGTGTCCCTATCCCTACATACATACGTGTACATTTTATAAACGCATAGGCAGAATAGTAGCTAGATGAGATTTTTACAGCGGTATACTTTAAGTAGTAGCTGATTTTCGATCTGCATGTTAAGGTACAATGTATCTTTTAATGGTGAGTGTAATTTAATTAGAAAGATTGTAATAATATTTTGACTACTCATTGTCAGCTTTCACTAGTATATTAGTAGCTAGTGTAGAATTATTATTTCAACAAGGAGCAAAAAAGAAATGCATCGAAAATGCATTTGCAAATAGTATCATTGAATTTTGATTGACACAAATGAGTCGCTTGCCATGGTCTGCAGCTGTTTATGTTGTAACAATACTTAATTACCGTCCTACAACACGAACACGACTACTTTTACACTTGTATGGACATTAATAAAGGTAGGTAGGTTGATAAGGATGGAAAATGTTCTAGGTACTATGTATCTATCTGCATATAAAATGATGATACACATCTTAGTATGTATAAAAGAGCAACCCATACCTTGAGAGAATTTATATTCTTGTACGTTAATGTCTAAACAGTTTATGTGTGTATTACATACAGTATAGAAGTAGCAGTAGTTGGTGTTAGTGTGTTGGTAATCTTTATAAGCTTTTTCCTAAAATAGTTTAGCTAAGGCTAATCGCAAACACATAGCATTTCCTTTAATGAGTTTGTTTGTAACACTTCTTAGTTATTATTAATATACATACATACCATACCTACACAATTCGCAATATAAAATGGCAAGACAAAATACAATTGAGTTGAGTGTGTTTGGTATGGCAAGTGTTAGGATTTGCAGATGGTTTTTGCACTACTACTAGAGTAGTAGTGGTATATTATATAGGAGCAATTATTGTTAGTAGCTCTCCTACTACGACTATTTATGGTATCTTGCTGTGACATTGTGGCCGTCTCTATACATAGAGACGTTTTGGTCAAAGCCCATACTTCATCCTTAGTGCTGAACAACGACAAAAATATTTTTATCTGTGTATGTACTTCTATTTCCTTACACAGAATATTCTCATGAATGCCACTTATACAGTGACTGTGAGTTTCGACGTAAGTATGGTAGCATTCTTCATGTAAAAAAGATTGTAGTACAAATATTATTTGATACGGAGATGAAGATAGTTCTCCTACAGTATAGAGAGTAGAGTATTAGTGTACATATGCACAAAAGATGTGTTATTTGCCAATGACCATTTACTGCTGCGCTTGATAATCTTGTTAGACTTTACAGCGTTATTACTGGTTCAGTGAGATTGTCATATCGTGGTCGTGGCTTGCTGGCAAAGTGTGTAAATAGAACAAGGAGCACAGCAGTCAAGCCGAATAGAAATCCTGTCGTCTCACCTTAGTTAGTTACATTACATAGGAGTAAAAATCTTTTAGTAAGTCGTCGATTTAGATTTAGGTGTATCCAATAAAGGATATACCTAGTATAGCCAGATTATGACTAATATACACTGTAGCTTCATACATTGTAGCTTCATTCTATACACAAAGTAATAGTATGCATGAACATACGCATTCAATTCAAAAACTGTGTTGCATTAAAATTAAAATTGCAAAATGCACTCTGTGAGTGGAGGCTGCACGAGGCTGTGAGATGCACTATTCTTTTACAAGTACAAGTATACAGATACACTCACTCACCTATTATCTTCATACCTACCTTTGTACATAGAATGTGTCTACCTCATAGTAAGTATAATAACATAGGGAGAAATAATTTGTGAGTAATCTATATTGGTTAAACAAGCTTTATATATTCAAACTACTAATACAAGAAGAACAACAACAAGTCCTTCAACTTGAATTCGAACCAAATCGTAACATTGCAATTTCAATCCCCACCGGCGGCGTCGGCGGTGACGGCAGCAGCTACAGTTGAATTGCTGATATTTTATGTGTAGTTGAACTGGAGTGAGTGGTCGGAAGGACTCATTGACCGAGCATCTCATTACTGACTTACAGTTTCTCTCGTCTAAACTAGATGTACACACACATTCATACATACATACTGTACACAGTACATTCTACATACATAAGTAAAGTAACTCCATGTACATATACGGTGTGTCCGCATCTTCACAATTTTTATAAGTGTGTGCATACCTATAGGTACTAGGTAGCTATTACCTGTACGTATCTCTGTGTATGTATAAACAGTTTAAGTGTATACTACGAGACTAATATTCATAGTGTAGAATTTTTAATATTCTTGTTATGGTCTTATGTTGTTGAGTGTACATAGTTATGGTGTAAGTAAAGTACTGTAAGCTAAAACCGCAATTATTTGCTAGTAGTAATGCAATGTAGTGTATAGAAGGATGTAGTGTTTTGTTGTTTGGAATGTACTGCATTGTGTCGTGTCTTATCTGTTGCCCATGTTTTTTCTTGTTTTTATTGCTAAACGCAAGATGTGCACCTAAATAAATGTGTATTAAATATTTTGCTGTGTATGAGCTACAGTATGATATTGTAATGAACACTAGGCTTAGGAATTGTTAGTTGTTAATAGCCATATAATATGAATATGCAGAATGTGTGTACGTAAAGTACATGGAAAGAGAGCAGCTGTAGTACTAACACCTTAAAGCTTTAATAATAATATTATTAAGTGTATTGATCCAATCGTGAGGGTCATGCATGACTTTGTCTCGCCTTGCTCCATTACAAATGCCTACTGCTGCTTCTTTTGCTGTGAGATTCGTCGTTACTCACGCTGCTGCTGCTCAAGCTCAAGATCAAGCCTACTTATCTGTACGTGGAGTTTTCATGTGCAAAATATTATGTACAACACATTCACATGAGAGAGACTTGAGTCTCGAGTGAGTGAAACTCCTTATTTGCGTACAATGTTCAAGAGCACAATACTTGTTTTGATATTGTTGGTATTTCAACCCTTTTTAAATGCTTACCGGTTCGTTTACATATGTTGAGCTTTAAACTCGACTGTCTGGCAAAGGTTATATGGGTGTCTTGTTGATTTCTTTGTACTACAACTACTACACAGAAGTATTATAAGTCTTGTCAAGTCAAATCGTGGGAATGAGGAGATCAGTCAGATGATTTTGCTCTATTTCAACATACCGTACGTAGAAATAGTTGATGAACGTGTAGTTACTTAGTTTCTTCTCTTTAAAGTAGTTAAAGTTTGTCTGCTTTGTTTCCATTATTTCCACCACAAGTCATCCTATCTGATTCTCTCGTAGATTACGAATCATTCTCTCCAACCTAAGACTGATAACCTCATGAATGTCAATACTTTTAAGGCAGATAAGCATATTATGCTGAAATACGGACTGTATGGCACACAGCGAGTCGAATTACATTATTCACACACTACAGCACACAAATTTTATTAAAAAGGCACGAATATCCTCGTAAAACTTAGTTGTACCTAGGTATCTCTACATATGTACTAGCAAGCAAAAAATGATTTGCAATTGCTGTAATTTAATATACACGCATTTATGGTGCGTACATTTTATAGGCATAAGTCTAAGGGGATATACACACGCGTAATTACGGAAAATAATGATCAAAAAGAAGCTGGAAATGAGACAACGAAGTCATTTCCCTCAAAATGCGATTCGTATCTATTGATAATGGGATGAGTCATGGGTATAGGAGTTGTGTCAGTTGTGTGGATGCAATGAGTGTTTAAACTTCTACCAAAAACCAATAATACAGATCAGAGACCGGTTTAGTGAGTCTCGTCGTGAATCCAACTCAGAAACATATGTTCTGCAGAGTATTGTTCTGATTCACATAGTTTCTTTTGTGTATTAGTAATACAGATTTAGGTAAGCTATTATTTTTGCATTGTTAAATGTTGTGTGTGCCTTTTCAGGTTTTATGACATGTATGTATGCTGTGCATTGTATGGCATACTCTGTGGGGATGTGTATTTTTGTGCAATGCGTACGTAAGCGTGTAAGTAATCTGCAGACGTCCTCATTTTAAAATCCGTAGAGTTGTTGAGATATCTTCACGGGTTGGATTAGATTAGTGAGATTCAGCAATATGCTAGACCATCAGACGATCTACATATTTTAGCTTGAGTTCATCTGCTGTATATCTTCGATATCATATACACCCTTGTAAATCATACCATTATACATTTATACTACATACCTATAGTTACCAGTAGGTAATAGTATTTAAAGTAGTCATAGTCTGAACTACAGAAGTTGGATGAAAAGTTGAAAGTCATATTTAATATTTGCACACACGGTTACACGGATTGTAATTATTTAAAGTTAAAAGCTCACTGAAGAGTGGTTAACCAATATGATACAGTAATATGGTAGTATGTGTGTTTAAAATCTCTCATTTATTTTGCATCAAGTAAGTAACTACGCCAAAACGCACTCTTCCTCTTTTATATGTATGTATATAATGCAGAGAGTAATGTGGCAGAGAGGAGATATCACGTAACATGATTCATGTTGGTTTGGTACATAGATATAAGTATTATGGTTCATACACAAAGATAAAGAGAGAGAGAGAACGATAACCGCAATCTCAACTCGCAATCTGTCTTAAAGCTACACTTAGTAAACTGTTGTATGTACATAAGATTCATGTAAATGCAAATGTGAGGATTCATTTGTTATACAGAGAGATATGGAGTGTGGTGTTGCTATAATATGCTAAGAGGGCTTTCCAAAGAGTCAGAGATTCATAATAGTGAGTGTTGGAGCAATGTGGACGATGTGCAAGACACAGAACAGCCACACAATCCAAACAAGACAGAAAGAGTACACACGGTTCTTTGCTAAATTATATGTTACAGTTACACTCGACCAACTCAGCTTTTACACGTGCTCAATTATCTTTGTATTGTACGTATTACACTTTAGCGAATAGTTTTTCAGCCAGAATTAAGTGTGCGGCTCATAGTGCCTCTCATTTGCATTTCTCTTTTTATTACAACAATATGCAAAGACCTACACAGTTGAAGACTTTTTCTCCTCACTTTAATTGGATGCACTGTTCTTATGTAAGTAAATCCATTTTATTTAAAATAATATATACGTGCATATAATAATAGTAGAAAGAGCAAGGAGGATATGTTTCTATAAAAATAAATTACACGTGTGTGTGATATTGTAATTTGTATACATGCATATTGCAAATGTACGGAATATTACACTACGAGTCAGAGTTATAAAAGTAACTTGCACTTACTGCCGACACCGCCTTATACACATACTAACTACTAATAATAGGTTAAAGTGAATAATTAATTATTAATGTAATAATACGTTTATAGTAATTCAAACAATGAAGGTATGTGTCTTTGAGAAAATGCTTATATAAAGCAAGTTCTTTAGTCTGTAAACACTCTGAGGTTCACCTTTGAAAGTCAAGTGTGTAATTAAAGGGGTTTACTTTGCTACGTAAATAAAAAGCTTTTAGAGCAAACAAGGATAATAACTTTTTGCAAAAAGTCCGATGCAAATACCCTTGGACGACTACTCCATGTCAATAATATTTTTGCAAATGCATCACTAAAGTCATCATTCACTCGTACACTCACATGACGCTCATGGTGACGAAAAATATTTTAATGTGCTTGGATCTACGTGGATTTACATGGTTGGTATTACAGCTACTAGTATGCTAACACTTACACTCCTTTAAAGTCTAATGTAATGTAATATCATTTGATATTCATTTACCTATACGATTAAGGCATGTAGTTTGGTTTGCATACCTTGTATGTATAAATGTGTATATTTTGTACGTATCTGTATGTAGATACATGTGTAGCTTATCAACACCATGCATTGCCTGCATTGCCTTAAAGTTTCTCATTGAAAGGTTTGTAGATGTACACCGAAACACAATAGCGTTGACTCTGTGTTATCACTCGCATATGTTTTATATACGATGATGGTTGCTAACGATAAGATTTTTTTCGTCGCCGCTCTCTGTGACAAAGCGGTGTTAGCACTTATTCTGATCTGACTTATTCACATGCATCGGCCGTCCGATCAATTTCATTTGTATTTTGTAGCACATACACACACAATTATATGCATATTCTATGCATACATATATCTCTACACCATTTTGTGTATGCTGAATGTGTATCTCATATATCCTGGCTGTTAACTACATTATTACTGTTAGTGATTGAATGCTATTACGTACACGTACTTTTATATCTTCATTACTTTAAAAACATTTATAGTGTAGACATTAAAGTATATTATGGAAGTGTAATTAATATTGTGTTTAAACTGTAGGTATTAGAATGTTTCATTTTTCAATGAACATATGTGTACTGTATACTGCATAGGATGTGTATGGAAGTTATGCAGAACTGCAGACGTCTTGTGTTACTTTTAAACTTTAGAATGT
This sequence comes from Pogonognathellus longicornis, assembly GCA_034694085.1. Lineage (NCBI taxonomy): Eukaryota > Metazoa > Arthropoda > Collembola > Entomobryomorpha > Tomoceridae > Pogonognathellus > Pogonognathellus longicornis. The sequence continues at coordinate 10,706 of JAQFYB010006786.1, forward strand.
TTGTGGTGACGATTGTCGCAATTTTATTATTATTTTAACAGTATTTGATGTTGTGTGAACGACATAAGGTTTGCAATACAATATTCTATACGCCCCAGGCAGCCGTATTGTATACAGTATAGATACATGCATATTTAAGTAGTTGCATTTTCTTTTGGTTTAATATTACAGCTCTGTTATTGTCTCTAGACAATAATTACTCTTTTATAACGTTTATCGTAGGCAGGGAATATGTTTAAGTATGTATTGTATAGGTATCATAATAAATACATGATGGGAGACATAGCATTGAGCATACTGATGATGATATAAGTAACAGTTGCATATGTCTGTGTCGGCAAACGTTTTGTGTGTGGAATTGTCTAAGTATAAAAGTGATTCTATTTTCTAGTGAGTAGGTAGATGTTAGATATATGCTTTGCAAGCATTTATTAAGTATTCTTCAGTATGTTTTGTTTGTGTACATTGGAAGTACATGAGGATGATTAGACTAGGTGATAAAAATGTGACGACGACAGCAGTCGACATCTCATTATACTGTTGTTTCAGCTTTTCAACAGAGTTTATACTTACACTAAGCTTCTACGGATTTGCCATGTTGATCTGGAAGCAATAAATCTTCAAACTACACTTACACAGCTACTAATACCAGTTTATTGTACCTATCAAAGTACAAGCATTGTATACGTTATTATTTTATGCTCCTAATTTCTATGTAGTATTTTCCTTACAGAACAATAATTTTTCAATGAAGGAACTATCTGTGCAGATAAACATAGGGTGAAATAGATTTTCCTCCGTCATTTACATAATTTGACAAGTAAACAACAGTGGACGATTTGCCGCGGTGAAATTCACAAGATTCTGTTTTAATTCTTTATCAGTGCGAGGAAGCCTCTTTACTTTACGACTTTTCATCTGACAAAACTTATTTACAATAGAAGGCTAGACTAGGCTATATAAACTCCTTCCCAAGATAATATGACT
>JAQFYB010006787.1:0-11690 GCA_034694085.1 Pogonognathellus longicornis
ATTTATGCATCTGGCCGTCTCTTTCGATGAAATTGATGCAGCTAACGAATTTTTACTCAAATTGTATCACATCTCCCCTGTATATATTCGTGGAATGACAATGAATATATAGATGTAATGAATTACAAAAAATTTATAGTTATACTTTCTAATAATATTATGTATTATATTATATTTAATTAATATACACATCCAATTAATATCATAATAAACAATTGGTCAATATCAAATCAACATTGGGCTACTAATTATTTCGGATTGGGCAAACTTCAAAACCATGCTCTTGTTTCAAAAAATTGGTCAGATTTCATGAAAAAATTGGGCCAGTTAAAATTAAGCCATATAAAAGGCGGCATACAAATGCTCTATTTCATCTAATAAAATGCTACTAGCATAATAATATTGTTCAGTATAGACTTTGCAAGAAAGATTATGTATAACTTCGCTACAACTGCTATGTGGTACAACGTTTTTAATCCTATATTACATGACTATTACTACTGTCATTTTGTTATACGTATTTGCAGAGACCGCGGAACCTATTTAGATGTGGGTGGACAGGTGTACAATGCTTATAGCCTACATAAACTATTTTAGTCTAGGTGCACTAAAGACAATATTGTAAATAGAGTTTAACTTCAAAATTTCAAAATTTATTTTGTCAATGCATTACAACTGACTAAAATTATCATTATTTTTATTATGCAGCATACTACTATATTAAAATGTTAAATTTATGGGAATTTTCAGGGTGGACATGTCCACCCTGAGAATTTTCAAGGTGGACATTGTCACTCTGTCCACCCGGTTCCGCGGTCTATGCGTATTTGTATCGTGAAAACCACATTGCCAATTAAATCTATCTAATATTTCTAATGTAATTGCTTAGGATCTACTAAATTGTGGTGTGCACAATGGAAGTCAATACAAATTTAATGTGCACCATTATTTTTTACCAACTCTGAAATGTATGCTACGTTTATGTTGATGACAGAGCCGAACATTTTTTTGCAGACGTATAATTTGTTAAAAAAAGTTTTATACATAAAAACAAAATTTAATGTGTTTCATTATTTCTTACTAATTTTGATATACCGTTTGATCTTTTCAAAGCACAAACCTCCTTATACATTAGTAGGTACTAAGGATAGGGATAATACCATAGTAGGTACTACAGTAGCCATAGATACACTGTTTGGACAATTGGCTTAGAGTTTGTTGATTTGGTAAAATGTGTATCAAAATGCTAATGAAAATGAAGTGACCTGGACAACCAAGCTCTAATATACCTAACCAATTACCCATGTATAAGGAGGTTTGCGCTTTGAAAGGATCATACGGTATATGTTACGTTTATGTTGATGACAGGGCAGAACAGTTTTTGCAGACGTATAATTTGTTAAAAAAAGTTTTATACATACAAACAAAATTTAATGTATATTCCATTATTTTTTACCAATTTTGAAATATATGTTACGTTTATGTTGATGACAGAGCAGAACATTTTATGCATACGTATAATTTGTTAAAGAAAGTTCTATACATAAAAACAAAATTTATTGTGAAGGAGAAATTATTTTGTATGATCATACAATATTGTGCTATTGTATAGAATGCATGGGCGTATCTAGGTCACACATTTGGAGGACTGGGCTTGAGGAAGTCTTCTTGGTGATATAGATAAATTTGTCGCGCGCTGCGCAAAAAAATTTAGCATATTTTGTTTAAATTTGCGCAAATTTGTTTAAAAATCAATGGAAATTGAAACAAAATCTGTGTAGCAGAAAAATGTTTAGCAAATTTAAGTCAAAATCAATCGAAATCGCAACAATATCAAGCGTAGCGCGAATATTTGTCAGATTTTTTGCGATTTTATGGCAAAAATAACATCTTTTTTGGTATTTTGGGAGATACCTGTTTTTATTTAGCGTAAAGTCCAAATATTTGGGGAATAGGGGTTGCTTCAGCCCCCTAAGCTCTCGTAAATGCGCAACTGATAGAGTGATACCTCATAGTTAGCATGAGTTGAGTGAACACAGAACACCAAGTGCGGTCCCAGCCGCTGTGTCCAAATACTGTGTTTGTACATAATAATGATATTTTGCTGGCTACATTGTCATTGTGTCCTCGGTAGGCAAAGGGCATTTGGAGGTTTGTGTTCACTCAGCTTATCACCGGTTGACATCATAAAATATGTTTACTTGTTTAAAATTGATGCATAAATATTCAAAAAATTAATAAGCACTCTTGAAACCTGAATCGATCATTTTAGATTTCGCAATCATCGACCACCTTAAACGATTTTTATACGAATTCATTTCATAACCGAGCTCCAAGTAGTTTGGAGTAATAATTTTTGTGCCCCTGTTTTATTTAAGAAGCGAGAATTATGGTGAGACCCACCACCAAATTGCTGTTGAAAGCAATTGTTAAGCTAAATACTTTATTAGGATCTTCACCATATTCCTGGGTTGGTTCTTCACAAACGAAAATAATTATTGTTTCCGAATCGAAACTGCAAATCGCAAGATGGTATTTCTACATATTTTGTTGGGATCTATACACCGTGTACATCCTTGGCAGGACTGTATTCGAGAATCATCGAGGAAATAAATCTGATTCTGCTTTTTGTTTATTTTTTGTTTTTGCTCTGCCAGTCACCGTTTCATTGTCCAATATAATACTAATGAAAACCCATCTTTGCGCAGACATCATTAATGGATTGTATTGTCTCACATTACAACTACGAAGTAAGTTACTCAAATAATTCCAATGCAATAATATTTCCAAAATAATAATTTAAAAACATAATTAATCATCCTCATCATTTATACTTTTCTGATTACCGATACGCTGTTTACTGATTTTACTGCATTTGCTTGAAATTCATTACACATCAGTTTAGGCCAGGCACTAACGGAGGAAGACATATAAATGAGAGCTGTTGTAGGTGCGCCATAAGTTGTTATTAGGGGTATTCAAAACCTTTTCAATTCTTATTTTTCACTTCTGGATTATTCACTTATTCACTTATGGAATTGAATTCCCCTTGCTTACTTATTACTTGCTTATTACTTAAATTTCTTACAGCTCGCCCTGATATTGCGCGAATTTTAAACAGTACGCTCTCCACAAACACGCAAGACGGGAGAGAGAAGTGAGAAGTAGAAAAGTAGCTCTGGAGCTACTTTTTGATTATGACTTTTCACTCATTGATTATACTACGTGATTGGCTCCCACAAACCCGCCGCCAAAAGTGGCGGATAATCAGAAGTGAATAATCAAAAGCTAACGAATTTGAATACCCCTATTGTTTCAAGAATTATTTTTGAAGTGTGACCAGAATAATGTCCCTGTGAAGAACTATTATGACATATTATTATTATATGAACTATTATTATTGGCAATGCAATATAGGGCTTTACTATATTTTTTCTCAAATGGTATATATACAAATCGTATTTTATAAACACCAGAGTGGTGCATCTGCGGTACAAGGTAATTCCAGTTCCAAAGATATAAATTCATCAACATTGCATCCAGTGCGCCCAGTTTGCGGTAACGTGATCTGTTGCACGACTTGGAAATGCATTAAGATCTATATAGATTTGACATCATAGTTATTAGTTGCGCTAAATTGTTTCAGCGTCAAATTTTTTTGATTAGGTTGATTATTTTATAAAAATAACGTTATCGGACCCAACAACATATTATTATTTATTACTACAAAGATCATAATTACACAGTGCCGTAACTACGAGGAGGTAAGAGGAGGAAGCTCCTCCTGGCCGGGCCACAAAGTGGCCGGGCCAGGTCACCAATTCACACTAGATATTTTCGCATTTTTAGTAAAAGTGTAGTGATAAAAAATTGATAACATTTTGACTCATTGAAAGCAGCCACCATATTTGTTGTTAGTTTTCCAATTCAGCTGAACTTAGTTGTAACCTTTTGGAATTATTAATAAAAACCTCAAGCTTTTGTACATATGAATGATGAGTTCATCTACAAATTTAAAGGGACAGGAACTGCGTCTACTCTGTAGATGTTGGGCATGCATATTTTATTCAACATAGTTTATACAACTATTTCTAACATATTGAATCACATGTAAACCGATCATTTTTGAATTTCTTTACTCTAATTCTGCACGTTTTTTGAAAAAACTGTTTTCCTAATGACCCAAAAATGAATAAAGTTCAATCAAATTGGTCTTCAACTATTGTTTTTTCAAATTCCACAAAATACATTGTTCACTCTGTCACAATAGTGAACAAAATTTAACTAAAAAGCAACAAATCACTTTACATATTGTATGCCAACTCTAGTTACTCCTACAAAATGTATTCCATTTTTGACTGATTTTTGGGTTTTGAATTTAATGCAATTTCTAGTTCTAATAATCTTCCAACGTTTTTTGAGTCTACATGTTAAAAAACTAATTTACTTTTTCGTGGCATTTTACACATTTAATATTTCTTAATTCTTTTGATTTTTGCTGTTCTTTGGTTTAAAGGACCAAAGATGATTTCTCCATTGCTTATTTATTTGGTTGTTTATTATGTTCAATTTGGTAGCTAAGTAGCTAATAGGTACTTTAACCCTTATATGCGGTAGGGCAAATGTTACACACGCTGAATAAAGGTTGTTACCAGCGGCGCAGGGCACTAAAGCAGAAGCCCTCAAAACCCAAACCCAAAGGGTTATTTTACTATGTGCACAACATTCACAAAACTAAAAAAATCTCGTTAAGCGCGAATTTTTTGCTGTTAGTGTTAATTTTGATTTTAAGTTAGTCCCATTTTTCGATCTCACTCGTACGATAGGTAATTGTAATAATAATCTAAGATGTTAGGTGCTCCACCAGAAGCCAAATCCTGGGTACGACAATGCCTTCAATGTGTTGTTCAAATATAATAAAATGTTAAGTTTCAACTTTTGAAAATATTATCGTCATTTTTAAACGCTGTTCACATTCACATGCACACCAACTTCATAAGAAATTCCTGAACTTCTAATTCTAATAATTTATAACTATTGGAAACATTTTCCTCATTGCATTAAAATGGTATGGCCGGGCCTGTTCAATCTCCTCCTAGCCGGGACATGGTTGTTACGGCCCTGTAATTACAATTATATGTTTGCAATGAATAATTATAATAATTAATGTTGTATAAATGTTTTGGATGCATACTTGTAAACGAAAACAGTATACATGTCTTTTCAAATGATTGACTTATTAAAATTATTAATATTTTCAGGACAATACACCGTGAAAAACGTTAACGTCGAATGGATCGACATATTATTTGGCCTGTCCTACTTCAACATATTTTTGTATGGATTTTCTCCTGTCGTTCTTTTTTTCACATTTCCTGAGTTGCCCTTATGGCCCCACACACTTATCACGGTCGATTCAAAGCGGCTGTACTATTTGATAATGACTGTGTCTGCAATCGTGATGTGGTGGATGGCTACAGCCTTGTTTGCTCACGCTTGGTTTCAGTTATCGATGCTATCTTCGTTGATGATCAATTATACATATTTCTACAAGGAAATCAAGTAAGAATTTTTTTAAAAATAGCCACATTCATAATAAATAAGGAGAACATATGTGAAATCCGTATTATTTTTAACCATAAATGACAGATTAAATCGTATTTTGGTTTAAAGAAATTTAAGAGTTGCACCAATGCGGTTAATTATGATCCAGAGTTTATTAGCCCGAGCAAAACGGTTGAACAGAAAACCGTTGAGCGTTTTAGCCGAGTTTGTTGACGCGAAATTTGGGACCGCTGGTCCGTTGAGAATATTCTGCAGCAAAATAACCGTCCAGAATCACGCAACATTGCAGCATATCTAAATCAAAAATAGAGCAGCAAAAAGCGAACTGCAAAATAACCGTTCAGCTAGCCAGGAACAAAAAATAGTTTAACTTTGATCCGTCTGGTAGTCGAATCTTCGACCTTTTACACACTTTTACTATACAGAGATAATGTGTTGTTTACTACCGCTATTATGATTTCCTTACCTGATTTTAACCAATAAACCATTGCGCCATACTTAAACTTCGAGGGTATATTGTGCCCCCATACTTCATACGCAGCAAACTTTACAGACATAATTCTCATCTCACTTTAAAATGGACAATATAACTTACCAATCAGAATATTATTCATAGTTTACATATTATGACTAAGGTCTAAATGTCAACCTGGATAAAACACAAGTTGTAATCTTTACTAGAGGTGGTAGGCAAAAGCAAATAAAATTTACCTATTCAAAACAGCTATCAAAATTTGTAAATGAATACACCTACCTAAATTCTCAAATAGAATAGTTTTCTGTAAAGAAACAATGTGTGCTAAGGTAGGAGGGCTACAAGCTCTCAAGTCCGTGAATGAGATAATGTTGTCAGCAAGAGTGGAGGACATTGACGCGCAAAAGAAATTATTTTGTAGTAGGTATATTACAACAGTACAGTTATACACAATATTTTAACAAGTCAATTTATTGCACTTCATACATTCGATTTTACCATTCAGCACTTCGAAATCACGTGAAGCACACTTTACAATTTATTAGAGCCTTATTATGGTTTATCTAAAAATTTTGCTCAAACCTTGTCCGTTTGAAAGGGATCTAATACTTAATACTTAATAGGAAGTATGGCTTCATCGGGCATTTACGGTATGTTACAACCTTTATATAATAAAAGTTCTGAAAAAAGGTTGTTGTTTGAAATACTAATAGAAACGTAATATTTGATGCTCACGCATCCAATGCCCGATTTTCACCTTAGTGTTCGCGTTTGTGTTAGGCTAGCAAATAGTAACTTGAATACTAAAATGGAAAAACTTGAATAATTTTTATCGGGTTTTGCGCCCTAGAATAAATTTTATAATTCAACAACGCTACTGAAATATATTTAATCAAAATTGGAGGAGTAAACACTATTTAAAGTAATTTGTATCCTTCTCTTGGTTTCTTTGTGTAATGTAAACAGACTATTTCCAAAACATCTTTTTCACGCCTTATTAGTGCTTAATATTTCATCTTTATTTCCGATCTAATGACGTTATTCAAACATAAACGGTAACACTAAAACAGAAAAGTGGTACGTTTGTGTTCGTTTCTAACACTAACCCATTCTCCCACATTTTCTATTAACTATTATGATAAAACTATACCTACCACTATAATGAGGATGCCACGACTATAATCCTAAAACGGTAAGACAGACATGGTGCTGGAACCCGAGTCCCAAGAAGTAAGAATTTTCATGCTTCTTTTTCATCAAATAAATTCAAGTTTCAGTCTGAGAGGGGAAGGTGATCTTGGAGGTCCTCTGAAAAAAAAGTTAATTTTTCCAAAAAATCATTGTAATTTTGATAGAGTTAAGTGTGAAATTAATGTAAGTTACTATGAAAAAATGATTTTGGTCATAACTCCGTCAGATTTTCGACGGAGTCTTTGTGGAATTTTACTCTTATACTTCATAGCTCGGTTTTATTTTATGTCTCAATTATGGCTATTTTGCCATGATTGCTTGAACAGTTTTTATCTGTATAACAGCATAATCAGCAACATATATACATAAATTATTCGCTACTGGTTCAGTGGGCAATACCTTTGATCCAATGGCAGGCCAAAAGGTCAACAGGCAAACAAAACCATTAATAGTAGGAAAACTTGAAGCTATTTGTATACTCTAGAGTATAGAGTTCACAATAGTGAGAATTTATTGCAATGAATTAATTATGCAATTACAACAATGACCGTAACTGTTGCTTCACTCAATTAATAATATCTACAAACATTTAAAATATAAACAATATATTAATACACTGTGTTTGGAACTGAAGAATAACAACATATTTAATTGTGATGCTTTGAATAATTTATTAATCGTTCGTTCGCAGGCACAGCCGAGAGAAATATGTTACGAAAGACTCTCTGAGGACTGTAAAAAACGTTTGGAAGGTTCACACATCCTTTGGGATACTTGTCAAAATGGTCAATCAAATCTACAAAGAAGAATTTTATTTTCTCCAGTTTATCATGAAACGAAGCATTTATTTGGCCAACTTTAACTGGATACGTAACAGCGAAGAGATTGGCCCTGTATTCACCGTATTTTACATTTCAATCAGTGTTTTGTTCACATTAAGCTGGGGGTTTGTTCTCTGGGTGAGTTCAAATATTTACCACAAATCCAGAAGCTCAATTAAATCATGGAAGTCGAATCCCACTGACGCCAAGCATTGCGTACATCACTTGAAAAAGTTAAAAGCGAGCTGTGTACCGAATAGAGTCTACATAGGTACATCCTATGTTAGGAAAAAGAAAATTTTGATTTTCCTAAACTCCTTGATAAAAGGCACAATAGAAATGCTCCTTTTCATTTAATAAAATGATATTAGCATAATACCTGTGTTTAGTGGCGTTCTACAGGTTGATATGTAAGAGGTTTTGTAAGAAACTTCAATTTGCTACTATATTTTACTCTAGAAACTAAAAGCACAATGCTGTTTTTGCTTGTGTAAACCCGTGAGTGTGCCAAGCGGATTATAATTAGATTCCTTACAGCACGAGCTGGGGAACAATTTCCCGATGCCCTATTTAGTCTTTGGCAATGCATGGAGAGAGGTGTCTAAAATATTGAATTTTCAGAAAAAAATTGACGCCGTTAAGTTAGGGACAGAATATTGATTTCTCTACACCATAGTAAAATTGGCAATGATATGCAGTTGAAAAGTCAAAAAATTTAACATTATTATACCTATAAATATTAGCTGCAAAAATCAGAATCGAATCAGAAAAATGTTACGAACGGCTTTTTATGTTAAAGGTAATTTAAATATTTACATAATTAGACCCAATTGTATGACATGTTGAATTCGAAAGGATAACGTGGTCATATTAAAATGTAGGTTTCAAAATAGCAGTTGAGTAACAACTGTCATATAGTCTATTATTAAATGTGTCTTTTAAATGTTACATTATAAGAATGTGTTTGAGTGTGCCTGGGTATGTATATATCAATACTGTATTTCTGTCTGCAGACACATTTGTAGGCAAGAATTTGAGGTAAACAGCAAAGATACCGTCATCAATGAGGTGCAATGTTTAAATATTTTGAAAATTACAAAACTTTTCAAAAATTTGAAAATAATCGATACTTGATTACATCTGTTTGTTTGATGGTTTCGTAAGCAATGGTTGCATTACTTTCTGGGAACGGCGTGTCTGTGGTCTGAAAACATATTTGACTATACCTTGTACAGATTTAAGATAGGTATGTACATTTCCGCTTATCCAGAGATGGGTAATGCCACGTAAAAACTGGGATAATGTAGCCCAATGAAGACATCCCAAAAAGTGTCAAAAAAAATTTCTCAACGCAATACAAAAACTGTCTAACGACACTCAAAAAATGTTTCAAGACGCCTAACGAGTGTATCAAGGCATGGCAAATAGTGTTTCAGTACACCCCAAACAATTTCTTCAAGACGCCTTAAAATGTTTCTTGAGCATGTAACCCTAATTAAATGTAGCTATTACTTGGTTAGATCTGTTTTGTAGTAGTTTTTTTATAACATCGAATATTATATTTAATCTTTCTATCATTTAATCTTATTTTATTTACGATTTCGCATTTAATTACATCTTGTTTGTTACATATTAAACATTATTAGAAACATTCAATACCCAACTATATTTACTTCATCATTCAATTGTGTATATACACCTCCGAATTATAAGCATTTTTAAGCATCAACGAACTGCATTTCAAAAATTTATGAAAAAAGAATTGCATATTTTTTGAGCGTGGCGCGATGGAGGTTGTACGTAAACAACGTCGTCCTACCTGTACTAAAGATATTTAGAAGAAAGTGAGACGGCAATTTACAACATGGACCTGTGGCGTACTGTTATAGATGTGAGAATGAGTGTGGGAGTGAGCTTCGAGTCTTTCTGGATTCTTTTTATTTTTGTTTATCGTTTTGGGAATCTTTGTTGATGGTTGGATGATATAAATTATTGGCATGAGATAATACATATATGAGTAACATTTTGTGTACAATGGTAAACTAAAAAGCAGGGATGTCAATAATCTCAATGCATTTATTAATGCTGTCTCATCCATCATTCATTAACACAAATAATTAAATATGCATACAAACATTCTTTTTATTATTGCATTTCAACGCATATTTAAAGAGTAGCGGAGATACAAATGTGTAATATTTTTGGTTTTAAAATTTGTTGTATCGTATAATAAACGAAATGGGAAGATGTATTTATTACACCATCAAATATAAGAAAATGTGAATATTATGTGTCATTGCGGCATCAATTAAATGGGAAGGGTTAAGCAATTATTGTTAGTAGGGGGCAATGCAATGTTTACTCAATCATGGGTAGATGCAATTATTACATCATCAGGGGGTGATGCAATTAATACGTCATGCATTAAAATAAAGAGAGAAGAAAATTAATTAGTTTATTTAAACTTTTTGAATTAATTCAAATAAATCCAAACCTTTTGGAATGATTTAAATTAAGCCCACATATTTTCGAATTAATACTTTAAATAAACCCAAACCTTTTGGGCCCAAAATACTATTGATAAACTGTCTAAGTTTCCATATGCATGTAATTAGCATTTTGACATTTTACAGGATAATTTATTAAAAAGTTTACTGCACATTTTTTGTGAATTATGGTGATAATATTTTCATCAATAGGTTTTAATGACCCAATCGCCTAAAAGATTCCCTTGATTTAATACAGCCTATTCAAGCTGAGCATGCAGGTATTGTAGGTACATCGTATGCAAGGAAAAAGAAAAATTTATTTTTTCTAAATTCTATATAGGCACCATAGAATTGTTTCTCTTCATTTAAGGGTGGGGGTACACTTAGAAAAAGCTTGTTTTTGGATAAACGGTACAAGAAGGTGTATTGGGGATGGTTGGACATCAAAGATTAACTTTCTGTCTAGTGAGCATGGAAGAGAAAAATTCAAGTTTCTACTCCTATGTGCCTGGAAACATTTTTTGGCAATTTTTTTTTTTGAGTAGTAAAATACATTGCGGGAGCAGAATAAATGCTTTTATTCGTGTTTAATCTTCGAAATATAGAAAAAGCGGCTGCATGCTCACTAGATAATTACTGGACCTTTCAAATGAGCATTTTTTTGTTTTTCAAATGAGCATCTAAACACATGGGAGCCATACAGCGCATAGAGTAAAATTGAGACTTGAGACAAATTGTGTGTTGTTCGCAGCAGCAGAACAGGCAAGTAAACGAATAACAATAATATCCCACAAGTGAAAATTCAAATTGTGTGCAAGCCCCACTTTTGTGAATGGCGCTTTACTCGTCGCAATATTTAGTTCACCATATTCCTAACTGTACCCCCCTCGTTAAGGCAATGCAATTCATGTACGATGCTTTACTTTACGAGTTTAAATTACTTTATTAAATCATACAGAGTTAGACAAAGACATTTTCAATTTGCACCGAACATTATTATATATAAATAAGCACACCGAACTCGAATTGACCTTTTTGGTGGCACGTATTAATTATGTAACTCGAACATATATGTGGATGTTGGTAGGATAATTGGGACAATTGGTAGTCTTGCCAGTCCAGAGTTAGATATACCATTACATAGAGCAC
>JAQFYB010006788.1:0-11687 GCA_034694085.1 Pogonognathellus longicornis
TTTCTACCTCGACCCAACCTGACCCCAACCCTTTGATCTTGATAATTGCATGACCCGAACCCAACCTTAACCCCATAAGGTTGGGTCAACCATAGGGTTTCGGGTTGGGCTAGACGCTCTAATACCTACCTAGATCTAGTATGTACCTACTATACCTATACCTAAATCAATAAAGTAACCTGCCTATTATTTATAATAATCCCATATTTCTGCTAATGCCATTTTCAACCTTATTGTACGTAAAACTCCTTATGTTTATATTCTACATACAGATATTTCTACTACTTTGATTGTACTAGCTATAGTAAATATATTATATTGAGAATTGGTACATTACATACATTGGTAGTTGTATGAATGAATGTTCAAGCCTGTAATATATTGGACACTCATTACTGCGATAAATATAGCCTGAATAATAAAACTAATTAATGTAAGTACTCCAAAGCACAACTACGACTTAGAGACGAGAAATATTTTATGTATGGTATATCAATGCTACGCAATGTATGTAATTTGGCAACTCTACATCCTGATCATTATAGCAGAATGGAATGAGAGAGAGAGAGAGAGAGAGGAATATGAGAATCATTAATACTTCGCCACGTTTAAAAAACCACTTATAGCTAGATATATTTATGCCTTATCTATCTATCCGCGAATCATATCATCATTGCTTTGCCCCACAGCTTTCTCTAATTTGGCTTTCACCCAACTTGAAAATAATGTACTGTGTACTACACTGTGGAGAATCACATTGAACAAATAGTACAACCAACCAACTACTATGTACTATATACGGTGAGTGCAGTCAAGCAAAGTAGCCAAATCCCAGCTAAAATTCTACTTTTATGCCTTAATGCATAGGAACCAACTGGTTGGCTTAAAACTCCAAGTGAGAAGAAGCCTCGACTTATTTTATGGGATGCAATGGAGAGATAAGATGTGCTTTGCTTACTATGTATTACATTACTAATGTATGCAATGCACTATACAACTATGCACTGTGTATAACTTTGTACATGGACTTATAGATGCTGGGATATAAATTCTGATGATGCTCACAAAATTCAAAACAAATTATTACGAGGGGTTATGATCTATTTGTGCTGCAGTTCCTAAATAGTATTATTCTTATTACTTTTAGGTACTTTACTTATGTATGCATGCATTTTCGGGTTTACCCATATCGTTTTATAAATTACTTAATTTACTGCTCATAGTATTCGTTCCAATACAAAGCACGCTAATACCTACATATAAAATAGTTTCAAGGAATGCACATAGTATAATCTAAATAACATTAGCAGCACCAAATAGTAAATTCTACTGTTACTGTATAGGGAGTACCTACCAGTAAATATTAAATAGATACAACAAGGATAAGAAAGACTTAATATATTAAAACGAATGAGTCTCGTTTGCATCTGTAGGCCGATGTAAGTAAGTACCTAAGCAAAAGTAAGGAGTGTAGTGTAGGGACTCAGCATTTATTGCAAATGACTTAACAAGCGCATTTCACCGAGGGAGTCATTCTTTCCTACCCGAGAACTATTATTATGCACCAACGTACTAATAACAATGTGAAAGTCTACTTTCCTATACGTACTACCTACATACATACGTGAAACGAAAGAAATTGTGAAAGCCTGTTGGTTGGATGTATATGAACATTAAGATAAAAAAAAGAGGGAAACCAGAATTCTGCCTGGAGATTGTCAGATGTTTTATACATAATTTAGTTGCACTGGGTTATTATTACTATTACCAGATTTTGTTCTCGTGTATTGTACTGAACACTATCAAAGACATATGCAATTACCTGCATGAACATTAATTTGAATATATAAATGTGAATCACATTCACTGAAGGAACTGTTCGGTGTGTATAGCTTGCTGGTTACAAATTCCTGAAAGAAGTATACGCAAAATGAAGTGAAATGTATGTAAGTTGTTTAAGGTAATTAAGCTGTGTGCTGCTTCGTATAGGTACATAGTACATACTTACTTACGTATACTGTATTTTCACAAGCTGCTTAATAATTACTACAGAGAAACAGTTTAATCCCTAGAGACAAATGCTACTACATGCAGTAGGATGGATAGAAAAAGGTAAAAATGGTGGAAATGGGAGTTGGAAATTAAATTCTACCCGTCCTATGAAACAGAAATCTTGTGAACGAGTGGAAAAGCGTTAGTTTTAATCTGATTAGAGCTACGCTATGCACATTCCTACATCTAATGACAACTTTAAATTGTTCATGATGTTCATCATGCTAACTTTTTTTCACTTCACAAACCATCTTGATCTTTACAAGCACATTCGCGATTTACTATGCATGTAAATTTACATACACAAGACAAAAAAGGAAAGTGTATCAAAATGCTTTCCTCTTTGAAAAATGGTAAGTAATAAATAATCTGCCAAATATACCTAATTGCAAAATTTTAAATACCCAAGAATTTAAAAATGGTAGGTTTTTCCCATTTTGAAATATAGGGAACGCTACTGTTCCATAGCAAACCAAGCCAGGAAGTAATTTTTCTAGTACAAAGATTCAATGTCAATTGTACTACCAGCGGACCTATAATAGAGTGAACTCTTCTTCAATATTCAAGGGATATTACCTGCCAATCAGGTTATCCTATTTGTACATTGAATTTGGATGACTTATTTACAAATGACCGAGGGCAGGAAATATCCAATCAGCCTATCTCTCCTGTAATTGTAATATAAACTGCCACTCTGGGTCAGGTTACTCTATTTGTCCATTGTATTCGGTATAGTGACCTATGAATGGACACGGATCGAGGGCAGGAAATATCCAATTAGTCTATTTCTCATGTAATTGCAATGATAAGCTTATACAGAGCAAATATATGACAATTGATTATTTGATATTTACCCAGCCTATTCGTGCTCAAGCTTAAATAGGTTAAGATAGGATTGAGACTTTGATGTTCATTATAACTATAACAATTATTTAACGTCGAAACACAGTCAACTATGCAGCTAACTCAAGCGAGCCTCTTCTGGCTGGAGAGTATGGTTGCAGGTTGTCTTATCTACTGGAGTATGTAAGACGACCCTGCTCTATAACACACGTACATAGTTCCATCGCGTAGACTAAAGCCTCACCATTTTGTTATGAGGATATATCCACTCTTGGGCGCCTTAGGCGCCCGAAAATCAGGATTTTTGGAGCCACGGGTGCCCAAAAACTATTTTGCTTTTAAGTTTGAACATACTGCAAAGAATGCAGCAGCAGCATCTTTGGATGTACAAACTTTAACTATCTCCATATTTCCATTTCATAGTGCAGCAAATAAGGGTAACGAATAGTTCATTGCACTGAGTGCTGAACATTTTTCATATTTTAAATGATTATTACAATAATAGAAAAGTTCACTTGTACTGAATAAACACAGGGTATTGAATAGTATAGTAAATTTTAAAGCAATCACACAAGAATTGATGTATTAAAACTACATTTCATAAAATATGTACCTTCACGTTTTTACACCTTTTTTGATTTTGACCCAAAAAGTTTTCCCCGAGATACCCCCTGAAAATTCCTCTAAACAATTTTTATTCGCCCTAAAATTTTACCCCCTGTTAATACCCTGTCATCAAGAGCCCGGGTGCTCCCAGTCTATATCCCCTGTATATCCCTCCCCGGGCCCTCGAACAAAATTGCAAGGTCTGGGCTAAACCGAGAAAACGCATGACATTTCCAAAACCAAGCAAAACACAAATAAGCTTGTAAGTAGTAGCTGTAAGTGATTCCATAATGAAACTGTCCTTGTGATGTGGTTTGGAAGTACGGCAAAATGGGTACTGGAATTTAACATCCGTACTTAGGCACTCGGATTCTCATATGGAACCTTTGAACTGTCTATTGATAATACACTGCATTAGTTACCACACTTACCAGCCACACCAGAAGCTATTGACGAAACTTAAGCAAATTTGCTTCCTTCATATTATTGGCAAGCAAATTGTCTGTATATGCCAGTATTTATATTATCTCTGCTTACTGTCTGAAACCATGATGGTGTTTGTTTTCAAAAAACCACAAACCACAATGGAAACAACCGAATAGGAAGTTGAAGTTCGAGTATAAGAATACAATATGAACATCATGTATCATTACCATTGGTAAAGAGAAACCTAGCTATAAATGTATATGAATAAGTAGCTCGTCTATATATAACCCTCAAGCATGTAGAATACTGCCTACAGAAACGTGGCAAGCTTGGTAAGATAGTGAAATGAAAGAGCGTAAGTAAAGTAGAATATGTCTCAGTATGACTACTAACTACTTTACTGTGCCCAGAAAACCTATCTCGTCTTTGTAATAACTGTATGTAAGAAGAGACAAGAAAGCCGGCAGGCAGTGTAAGACATATACATACCCTACGCGTATCATACTCTACCACATACATACTCTACCCACATAATATATACCATCATACAGTTTGTTTTACCCTATAGATATTGTATAGGCAGGAGAAAGATCAAGGATCCAGCCAAGTGAAGAAGAAATATTGTAAGCGATTGGGAAACGTTTCCTAATGCAAAAAATACTTCTTTGATCGCAAATCAATGACGAATCAGAAATGGCACTGTATTATACACAGCCACACAGTAGTAGCGTACCTACCAAATCATAGTGCAGCAGGTTTTTATAAACCTACGTATTTTATATTTCCAGATTAATTCAAATATATTCCTAGTACTTCATACAGATTTTTACTTTCCGTAGAATGCCATGTTGTAAAATACACGGTATTTCATTACACGTGGTGGCTGCGATGCCTATATATATGCAGAGTATTATAATATTACTATTGCTGCTTGCACTGCGTAATCGTATGGAATTCCCACAGAAACCAAAGCAGATCATACATTCCACACATACCTTCTTAGAATTCAACCCTCTCTAACTTGAAAGAATTTTTTACAAACTAATATCATATACTTAGGTATTAGGTTGTAGGTGTGTGTACCTTTAGATTTTCTCCATTTGCCTCAACTCAACGCAATTCTGCATGATGATTCTCAATTTAAAAGTTCGATTTTCAACAAAATCATATCAAGTATATGGAGTGAGAATATTTTTGTAGTCATGTAACGAATGTATTAGTAAGTATCTGTAGTAATTCTTGCATTTCCTTTAATACCTAATGCCTACCAATACAATATCACTACAAAGAACATACACCTCAATAGCTACGCACATGTACCTTACTATGTACAGTATCAATCGACACATACAATACTATGTGACTACGTACGCTCAGAGAGAGTTAATATCTGTATTAAAATTCTGCACGCTCACGACCACTACTTCTAGTGTGTGTCTAACAATGCGTATATCGAAAGATACTTTAGCTTGATACACAATGTATGTTGTAAAACACCGGGAGAGAAACACTATGCTATAACTAACCTCCCTAATAATAATAATATCTTTACTGAATAGTATCACTTTCAAACGTTAGCCACTTCACGCCGTAGAGAGTTCACAGGTTTTTTGTGTGCGTGTGTATAGTATTGGATTTCTATCGACTCTGTATTTATAGATATGTATACAGAAGAATACTAGAACGTTTGGAAGCGAACAACGGTACATTTTTGTTGAGATTCGATGCAAGCAACACAATCCAACACACACACACAAACACACAAAAGTATTACTACAGAAAAGAAAGACGAGCACAAAGTACAGCAAGCAAATCAAAGCAGATGAAGTTAAGCTATAACGACTACTACAAATAGGCATATGTGTGAGAAGTTCCTCTCATGGGAATTTATTCTGCGGTCGATTTATTTCATGGTGAAAGTTGAGATTGCGGCTCCTTCGTTGGTTCACTTGGCATATACTAATAGTATTGCTCTGAGCTGGAGTCTCGTCTCCTCTTTGCTACTCCTCCGCTCCTACTTCCAGTTCCAGTCTGTTTTACTCTGGAGATAACTCTGCCAGTCTACTACACTTATTACTCCTCGTATGTCCTCTTTTGTAGCGGTTTACTCAGCTATTTTGCTTCCGTGTGTTGGCTCTTGGTTGTATACTTGTTGTAGTGGTCGTGGTGTACGGAGGAATGAAAAGAACTTAACCTACTTGGACGGACAAGAAATAACTGTTATTAAAGTTGCATGTATGCACCAGCACTACTAGTATATATCTATGTATGTGTATTTGTAGGTATGTAGTAGCATAGAGTAAGAAGAGAAGAAGTAGCAGAGAAAGAGAGACAGAGACACGGGACACACTCCAGTCACAACATACTGCTACTACAATGTGAAGAAACTAGTGAGTTGAACTTAAATCTGAAAGATTGGTTCATTCAAGTCTCTCGCAGCTGCAAGAAAAGCAAAGCACAGGACACTACACTTCACTACAATACCTTTTCAATGTTTTGACGAAACCGTAGCCAAGAAACCACTATGAAAAACTAGCATTTCCAGGAGTATGTAGAAAAGAATAAGAACGCCCTACTTTCGAGGCGTTGTTGCTTTGATTTGATTTCTTATACTACAACAGCAGAGTATGCCGTGTTTGTCGGTTTTCATTGAAAACCAAAGAAGAGACTAATGTTTTCTAGTTCCCCCAATGGCTCTCCAGCACTCGTGGACTGCAGAATATTTAAGAATGTGACCGTAATCTCAAAATAGGGTTTACTACGCTAACTTGACACTGCATTTCCTACTCTCTCCCTACATTCAGACACTCCTGGATTTTAAGCTATTATCACTACTCGTTCCGCAATTCTTCACACAGATCTCCTTCCACGTACTCCCAGCTTAACACCTATAGCTTAAAAGAAAGCTTTCTCTTTCTCTCAATAGTCTTCATCTATGTACTATACATACTATGCATACCTATACTTACACACAAAGTAAAATCCAGCATTGCTCTAAAGGAAGCCTGAAGAATGTTATTATGTAGTAAAGTAGTACGGCAAAGCTGACTCGACTTACCATTTCTACTCTAAAACTCTCAAAGGCAACTGAATAGCCATGCAAATGACGCAGTAAAATACTTTGGCCATTTTCTTAATTAACTCGATTGAAGAACAAAAGGCTTGACGGGGATAATGAGAGAGAGGGTCGAGAGACGCAGTTTACGTACTTAAGGCTTAACATGAGTCGCAGTCTATATATTAAACAAGCTTATCTGGCATAGTAACACACACAATGAAGGCTACAGTCACAGAAATTACAGTTAGTCCCTAATTGTTTGGAATTATTAACTGAACACAGAAATTGCCTGCCTGAGTTTTGTGTCAGGGAGGAGCGTCTATGTCTACACAGCCAAATGTAAAAGTTTGTAAGTGGAAATAATTTCTGATACTGTAGATGTAGAACTATTCCCATAGTACCTTAGCTAATAATGTGTAGAAATTGAGACTTCCGATTTGACTTGCTAGTTGATGGTACAGATATTGTTAGACTGTACCTTATATACATAACAGCTTAACTTGCATGTAGATACACAAATAAGTTTGCAGCTTTAGGTAAGTTGGTGAGTATCTTAGTCTTATGCACATACTTACATACATCTATAGATACAAAGTCATCTCATGTATTCATATCTCGCGTATGCCTAAGTACTTATTGCATATACCTACTACTATATATGATGATACTCTCTGTAGGTGTATAGGTATATTAGTAAAGAAGATTGAACTTGAGACGATGTGATGGGATGCAGTAGTAAACAAGACATGGAATGACATGTGAAGTGTAGAAAGTAGTGGCAGAGGACTAGTTTGAGCAATAGATTAGGATTTCGATATGAAATAGTTGTAATATAATGAAATGTATGTGAAGAGATATTGTGAGCTTACCTCGGGCAGTCGTGACCCATTCTAAGGCAGCGTACTTTTCGGTCAGGCGACGAATCACGTCTATTTGTTCTAAGGTTAGTTGCACGGCGTCTAAATGCTGAGCACCACATTGGACGTAGGCCGACCACAACTGCAGCACACAAATAAATCATAAGAATTTTGGCATGAACGGAAAGTGGCTTATCATCACCAAGCACCAACATTCTCTACGCCAATCCCACCCCAATGCATTGTATTGCATCCATTTAGTAGAAATGAAACGATCCAACCAGAATATTATTTCTATCCAGAGACACACAGAGAGATCCTGAATCTCTCACATATACTATTTATAGGCATATACATACATACTACACACAGAGTCCTTGTCCTGAGTCAGTTTATCAGAATCCTATCTACTTGCTTTGCTAGAAAATGCTGCATTATTACTTAGAACGACGTATGCTATGTAAACTCCTTCGCTATATGCGTGCACAAGTAGCTTACTTAGTGTTAGTATAGTGTAGATGTTTTATGTGAAAGCCACACTATCAAAACTTTTCTCTTCATTCACGAATTTCATTTGAGATGGGAGATGGTGTGATACTTATGTATGTGCAGGCACTACATTGTTTCACACAATCTCATACTCTGGGTCTCAACTCAACTCAAGGCTTCAACTTACTATTGTCAGACCTATATGCGTCTGAGTTTTTCACACATGTTCTTTCACAGTTATATATAATCATTTTTGCTATCAGTTTACCACATCTATACATAATAAATAAAAATCAGACGCTATAAATATTAACTAAAAATACAAACCCTGGCATTTTATATGGAAGCAATGTCTTCTGATAATCTCGGCAGATTGATGTCGTTTTACGGATAAAAACACGACCTCAAATATTTACTGACATATAATGTACCAAACATGTGCATAAGATGAACATGATATTTCTGTCATTTATAGTTGCAAAATAGAAAATTCTTACTTTATTTAGAAGGTAATACTTTTAGAAGTTCCAAAATCTATATTATTTAGTATTTAGTTAAGTATAACAACATTGATTTAACATATTAAAAGACACGCTAGATCTAATTAATATGGACGTAATAAATATTCCAATCTTTGAGAAATAATTGTAAAGTTATAAAAATCGAACAAAGCAATCAATACATGGAGGTTGTTTGTAATTGTCACCTAATTAGTGGTAAATTGCGTTCAGTTGAATAACTAAATTTTTTACACGATAATATTATTTGGTTTGGATTTAAACCACTAGTACACGTTTGCATTATTATGACTATGAGTACCTATTGTAAGCTCTCAATAACTGTTAGGATCTAAATATCATTGTTTCATCATGATTGTTAAACAGATAAAGCTAACTGATAAAAATACAAGTACCTACCTATACCTACACAATTTTATATTTGAATCGTTGAACAATAATTTTAGACTAATTGTTATGTTTCGGATTAGAATATAATTGTGTAATCATAGCAAAGATCCGTCCATTTGCTACGGTGTAATTAACGTGAATTAGTATTTACGTTGAAGATTGACAAAATGAAATATGTCACTTATTTAATATTTAATCATGACTCATATGACAGACAAAGATGAAGAACCCACCTGGCACCCGACCATTCCTTGCTTGAGTCGCAATAAATCAGTGTGAGACCATGGACTCCGGGACCACGGTTCCATCTTTCGAAGATCGGACGAGAAGTTAAAGTCTTGAATTTGATTATGCACGAACTTTCTTATATTCCATGGCAAGTCGTTGTGTCTGAAAAGCATAAGGAAAACCACAACACTTCATTTCATTTTCATCTCATCGTTTGACTGTAGTTAGTTGAGTAATATTATTTGCTCTGTATGCATAAAATAGTGCAGACAAATAACAAACTGCTTTTACATCGCCGACTTATTTAGAGAGAGAGTGTGTGCACACAGCCCCCTTGCTGTATATTCACCCTTGTTTCACAATGTGTATTCTCCTTGTAGTAGGATTGCTCTCCTCTTGTTTACATAGACACGCACTATAAAGACACTTAAACCGAATCTACCAACAAACACTCGATCTTAAGACTATGATACAATACATAGTCTTTTATGCAGCTGACTATCTCCCAAACTTTCTCTATAATATCATTTTGTAGTTACACACATCTATCTTCCGGCCCTTGCCTTGCCCTTTGTCCCCATTGCTTGGCTTATAATATTATCATCAGCAAATATGTGACTAGTGTATGTAGCAGGGACTATATAGGAGGTATTGCATATTATCAAATCCTCCGTATGCGTAAGATTACACAACAATGTAATTATGCAATAGTAGAGATACTCCCATTTCTGCTACTTTCCGGTCTTCCATAGAAAACTAGTAATTCTCTCGACTCAAGTCAAGGAAGACAAGAAGAGTTGAGTCTATCTTCATTCCACATCGCATGAATAGCTCATGCAGTCTTTGGAATAATATTGAAACGTATAATTTCTCTACAAGTTAATCGGGGTCTATTTGACTATAATGTTTGGAACACATTTACTACAATGGATATAAGTGACACAGATCTTTAGTTACTATATAAAGCAAACTATTGGTAGTATCCATGATGTATGCATAGAATGTCTTAATATCTTTTTGAAAACTATCAAAATCCGCCTCAGAATCTTGTTTGTCAACTCAATTCTCCTCAGCCAGTGCCCTTTATCGAATTGGAAGTTTATTGATTTATCCTTTCCTTTAGACTGCTACATGTACATGGTAGACGAAGCCTCAAGATATTCATAAAAGCAACATCAAAAATATTATAATTGTACATCTACAAATATTAGAATGTTTATCCAAAATACTCAAGTTCAATAGGCTTCTAGCAGCAATATTCTAGTAGGCCATGCATGGCAATAATGGCAATACAACTGAATGCATTTGCGTACACATCAATCACTTTTTGAAATTATTCTTATACTGATTCAAACATGGAATTGAAAGTAAATGTATACTTTCCCAATTATCTTCTGGTTCATCACTGTTGCATTAAATATTTAGAATTTCGATTAACTTTCTACAACATAGACCAACCTTAACCTCCTCAATAAAATTAAAACAGATTTCATAAATATTTCTTTAAACTCGTACAGATAAAATTGGTGAATTGAATCTGTGTGTTATGAACTTGTCCTTAAATTCGCGTTGTATGTTGTGTTATGTATTATTAAAGACTCACATCATACACATAAGTAAGGTTTCTTTCATTATGGCTAACTGAAATCCTGACAAAAGTCGTCTATACTTTGGAAGTTTTCTTAGAAAGAATCCACTCTATACGATTACTAAAATTATTTTTTAACAAATCTGCCACGTTGAACTTGCGTACTCACTCAGACTGTAAACTACAAATTTCAATATAAATAGGTACATATACAGATATCTGTTATATAATGTAGATGCGAATAATGACTTTTCTCAACATTATACAAAGCTTAGTGTGGTTAAAATCTGGACGCGAAATCAAGATATATCTAATACATAGAAGATTACCTGGAACTTTACGACCACACATTTACGTAGCATTCTGTCATTCCATGTAAAGTAAGTTCATTGTGAGTTGTGAGAGACAAAGAGGTTTCGATAATTCTAATTATTTTTCACACTTCAGATTTCGTACCTTTCTATTGAATTGAAGTGAGAAGTAACAAGAGATCCAACTTGAGATTTGTAATTAAAAAGTTGGGTATCGTGGTTTTGTTAAGGACCTTCTATAGGCGTTAAGAATCGCATCTAGTACTAAATTCAGAGCATACAGAACTCATTGATTTTGTCAGGGAAAAATAAACATAACAA
>JAQFYB010006789.1:0-11685 GCA_034694085.1 Pogonognathellus longicornis
TTTATATTTATAAAGCAAAAGTGACACTAAATAATACTCGCATTGAAATTGGAAAGCTATGTAGTATTGCTTACATTAGTCGTATTACTACTGGTAATACGAATACACTAGTACCTAACCTACTATAAGTTTAAGTATCTGCCTACATTTCCTAACAATCCGATAATGTACTATGGGTTGGAGTGAATAGATGTTGTTGAGCATCTCGAGTGCTTGTATCAATATCATGTCTCCATTCTCACACAACACCGCAACAGTCGACTCTCGAGAGAATAAGCGACAAAGTAAATCGGAGCCAGAGAGTAAAGTAAAGAATCTTGTTGACCAAGAACTAGACTTTACTTCTGGACCACATAAGATACAGACGAGAACAATAATTCCTCTCGAATGAGAAAAAGCTCGTAAACTAAAATGGAAGGGTGCACTTGAAACTTCTATTCTCTCGACTGACTTTCTATTGACTTGACATTGTTCCTCAGCGCCATTACATTCTGTGTATAACCACTTGATACATTCGTTTGCATTTAGCTTATAGGTAGCTGGTGATTAGTTTGATTAGAGAAAAGCGTGCACAAGAACTACTTGAAAACCCTTCTTCT
The DNA here is from genome assembly GCA_034694085.1 of Pogonognathellus longicornis. NCBI lineage: Eukaryota > Metazoa > Arthropoda > Collembola > Entomobryomorpha > Tomoceridae > Pogonognathellus > Pogonognathellus longicornis. Next base: position 600 of record JAQFYB010006789.1, read on the forward strand.
GTTGTTTGTTTTATGTCTTGCCCATAAATTTCTCCGAGTGTCACGTCCATTATTACAGTGTACTTCACAGCAAGAGCATGGCTCTGGTGTAATTCCAAACAGACGACAGAATGCCTGAAGAAGCATTCCTGGTGTCTGTCCTCCAAACCATGTAATGTGACCTAAGTAGCATGGACGGTTTTGGCTTTAGCTAGACCAATATAACATGTGGGTCTATAGGTAGAGTGTACTGTGCATGTATGTTGTAGTCGTATAGAGATTAGTTTTGGAAGCTTATTGTTATAGGCAGTGGTCGAAGTGGTTTTAGAAAAATAGTTGGTTTGACTCGACGCATGTTGAATCCCTTGAAGCTATGCAGATGACGAGGAGGACTGGTAAAATTGGCTGAGACTGTTGAACACACGAAACGAATGAAATGTGCAGTCGTTTTTCTTGTCGTCCAGTGGAATTTTTCTGCGTGGATGACGTGCTACGTGTGCCCATTTTATGTAGCATTGTGACTTTTACCTAATCAGACCAAGCATCCATGCAACAACAAAGTCTCTTTGCTCCTACTCAATTGCTCTGTTGCTTTATCTGCCGTTGCGGTTGTCAAGTTCCGACTACTTCTGTGACGTGGCCCATATTATCCTTCCTCTCCTTTCATGTGATCTATTTTCATCCCAAATCCCTTATTGCAGATTAGAAACCCAAATGGAAATGCTCGGAGAATGGAGATCCTGGATATTCATCCTCATCCTCTGCCTTATGCCTTTTCACCATTTTCCCTCTGGTTGCCTCCTAGTCCCTTGCTTCATCCTCTTCCCTTAATAATGCTCCTCCAGTCACTCTATCCACTATACACAAACTATTCTGAACACGGGGACGATTTGCATGTTTTTAGCCTTTCACAGGATAAAAGACACATCCAAATCCTAGTCGCTGCTTCCAGACTACTCAGTCAGAGCTTACCTACCTACTCTGCAATACAATGAAAACATACACATCTATATACCTACTTAACTACCTTATATTATTCTGATTGGGTCGCTAAACGATGTATTTAGGTAATATATACGCTCATACTTCCACTACATCATCCTCACGCTCATACAACAATCTTATTTCTTCCTTCAGCTATTTATTCAACTACGCTGCATTAACTATGCCACAATTTGAACAACGTTTTACACTTTAAGCTTATTTTATCTGTGCATTCTCGTACTGGTCACATGACCTTACCACATTGATTTCTAACTCTTTAGGCCAGTATTAATTGGTAGTTACCTGAAAGGGTAGAGTTGAGAATGACGTAAACACAACCTAAGCCACAAGTTCATGCTTTTCGCATACAGGATCAACCACTACACTAAATAATTACTGCAGCAAAATGAAGAATGCATGAACCAACTCAATTAATGATGTTGATAATTTGAACAGTTAATGACTTTTGACTTTAGCTCTTTTCGTTATAAAGTTAGTTATGCCTATTGTAGTTAACATTGCAATTTAGAAAAACTCCCATGTGTGTAATGTATTAGACATAATGGTCTTAAGAGAACTATTTTATAAGAATGATTAATAGAAGACATAGTTCTACACACTACATAGAAGACCTAACAGCACACAATATAATGTGTATATAATTAAGAGATATACATGTAGAAGGAAATTGAACCTACGAAAGCTGATGAATTGTCTCAGGTGCATCCTTGCTCTTATCATGACTAGTCTGACAAATTGGATAGCATTTCTTTGATTCTCCTCACGCAAAGGAAGATAGGGAGGTATATTTCCACTTGACTAGTACTAATAGTTGGTTTATTAAGGGAGGGAGCAACGAGTGCAAAGTGAGTGTTATGATTGTGGAGGACATTGACGAATGAGGAGTATTAACTTACGAGTCCATTTTTGGCAGCTAATTTGACGGGTTGTTTGCCGATAAGAGATATCATTTTATTGACGGTGGTGTAGTAGGAGCCGAGAGAAGAGTGGTAGCCGTTGATTCCAACTTGAAAACACTGGAGCTGGAGACAACGATCTTTGTCTCCGTTGCACAAGGTCCGCATGGAAATTGTGGCAGCTCGCCAGACAGGACTGTCTCCCACTGAGGCTTCGCTTCTGTACACCACAGTGTAGTTACCTGCCTCATTGATTTTCGACACCACGTAAAAGCTCTTTGCAGGAAAAACGCAACAACGAGTCTCTCCCATGCACTGCCCTTCCAACTTGATTGTCACCTAACACAGCCAAAAATATCCATCATTAATTCAATCCACAAGCTAAATGTCCCAACACACAATCATCCCCATTAACACTTTCCCGCTAACACGAATCCATTATTATTTTAGTATTTCATTAATTCCGCAGACCACCAGTCTCCATTTCTGCAAACATTGACTACGCAAATTATATCTTACGCAAAACTAAAACAAAAGCACGTAAAGTTTCATTTGTTCCTTTTTCACTAACAAAATCACTAAGGTATGTGCTATGTTTGCTTTTCTACAACATACCTCTCGTATACATATCACATAAAATATCCGCTGTGTTTATATCCATTTGCTTAATGTGGTAAAGCGGTGACGCTGCTGTGAGCAGAGTGCGTTCTGCCACATCTACTTCACAACTTTTAAGCCCTAAACACCAAACTTAACTATTCAGTTTAATTAATTGCATGTTATTTCACCACACTTTTAGTTAATCCGCTCAATGGCACTAACACAACAGTAGTGACATTGTCGCTAGAATAATTTGTTATATTTACCATTTACTTAAGTTGATCATTTCACTTTGAGAGTTTGCAAACGGCTTTCATGCCATATTGCGTCAAAATAATTCAGCAAGCACACAGATCGAGGAAAGCTTCTCTAATTTGTCACTCCTAAATAAATATGCAAGAAAATAAAACTTCCCACCCTATAAGAACAATAAAAAGAGATGACTGCGACATGCAAAAAACACATCTATAGACCTAAATAAGTCCCTGGCAATACAGTTTAGTATATTAGTAGCAATGCACTTACTTAGGTAAGAAAGAATAAAATAAGTGGCAAGGCTAACAATAAGTACAGAGCATAGTCGTAAGGTTTAACAAATGCATAATTCTGCAAAATACCTTCATGCACAGAAGTGGCTGCCACCAAACTTCCCTAATTCCTTTCTTCAAACCATAAAGACAGCCATACTTATTCAGTGTACCTCTAAGTGACATTAATAAACTACGAAATTTTGTGTTATGCGTCCATGTTCGTTTCTCACATACAGTACAGTGCTTTGCAGATGAGTAGTTTCTGTAGTAGCACAAGCACTCGATGGTAAGAAGTGCTCCCTCATTTCCAGCATTTACTTAAGGGTGGGACACTGAAGAATCTGTCAAAGATGAAAGTTAATAATTGTTGCAGCCCATAGCCTCACAGCCTTAAGTGTAATGGGTGGCTATTCATTTCTCAGTGGTGCATGTTTTTTGTGAATTAATAAGTATTTAGGAAGACAGTTGAATAATTTAAGAGACAGAGAGGGTTGTGAGAATAAATTATTCATGTCCGATAGGAGAGACACGTAGAGAAAGTAATGTTTGGTAGAAGGAGAAAAAGTTGTGAAGAAAAGTGAGGATCATAAATGAAGAGTAAAAGTCTACAAATTGAACAATTCGGTTATAATAAAATATCATGTGCGTTTGCCGTTGCTGTGCACTCTGCGTATCTCTTTGGACACTTTAAAGACAACAGTGGAGTTGCAGTTCTACACAACATAACCATAACATAACTGTTTATATTATGGACATAAAGCAAATATTTATATAAGTCTGTTTGTCTTATGTTCACAATGTGCACACAATGTACACAGACTACTAGAGTCAGAGCGTGAGTCTGTTCTGGTTGTGTGTGTTTGTATTCATAACAGAATAAGTATTAAGCGAGGCCATTACACTAATAGCTTCCCGTCCTCTCTCCAGTTCATCCGCAAATTCCTCCTTCCTATTTTATGCCTTCCAACAAAGTCAAAAGGTACTAAGAGATTTTATTTACTGTTTTCCGCCTGACGTCTTCTTCATGTTATGTTATGAGGAGTGCACAGGAATAATATGTTATACGAGTAATCCGATGTGAAATATGAGAGACCACTATCTCAGCTTTTTGTCCCCTTTCATCTTCGTCGTTGATAAATGCAACTTCGTCTCTGATATCTACAGCTCACAAACTTCACATTAATGCCCCAGTCTCGAAAGTCTCGATCCCTTGAACACGTTTCTCTCTCGTATTAACGTAAAAGCATTTATTGCCACTGAAATGGCTCTGGTACACATTCCAAAGACTTTACAGGCAGTTTCTATGCTGAAATAGAGTATAGGTGTACAGACTACAGAGTGACAGTGGAAAAGAAATGTCTTAACAACAAAACCGAGTTTGTGTGTAAAGCACACCACATCACATTCTCAAGTCTACAACTACAGCAAACAGAATTATATGCAGAAACTAAACTACTTGCAATCAGCTCCGTTTGTCATAATGAGGGTGTGCCATACATTCATGTTAAATAGTGTACTCCCCTTGCTATTTCTAAATGCCCCAAATCAACAATGAAAATGAAAAACTGCTCTTGGGCTCGTAATTGAAAAACTTTTTATGAATGTAATCAAAGAGTAATGAACAAAGAACCAAGATGACTTTTTTCATCTTATTTATGTTCATGGCAGAATGGAAATACAATATAATGGCAGATTTTGAATACTCACTACTGAGCAATTTCAAAATCTACGCAATCCGCAAAGTTTAATATTCTAGCACGAATGAGGGTTACACATAGAATACTACACACACAACATGCAAATTCGTGAGCAAACAAAAAGTTGGAAAAACTTTTATTAAATGTTGTTGTGAAGAGCGTTGAAATATTATACTCCCATGTATTGCATGTTTTTATCTTATCGTACTTCATTAGAGATGAACCAAGTAAAGATAATTCAAATAAAGAGCTCCTTAGTGTAAACTTCGCAAAGAAAATTAGTGAAAACTTCCAGGCAAAGTTTTTCTGTTAGCAGTACAATCATGATTTTGATAACGTTATTATTCCAAATTATCCGACAATCTCCTCTGTTGTGCAAGCAATGCATAGTTAACTACTAACTACGCACATATTTTATTCATATAATTACCCTCAAATAAAATGCAGCCCGTATTAAAGTTCTCTTTTAATTTACGGTATATAGGTAGCTACAAACTTTAATCCTAATCCGTAACACAAACATCACGATTTTTGTAGAAAAAAGCCCTTTTGCTATGCGTATTGTATTGTACTGAAACCCAAACTTTGAGAAAACAAGTTTTCCTGCCTCGGGAGTGAAATACAGTCGTGGTGGAAAAATGCACTAAGCAACTTGCAATTTCAAGACAATTTAAATTTATAAGACACGATTCTGCTGACCTTTTGCGCTGATGGTGATGTGGGAATGTTACAAACACAAAAACAACATGGAAAGCAATAAAACTTTACTGAATGGACCAAGGACTAAAAACATTGGCAATAAGAACAAACAAGATTAAAGTGGATCTAAGTTTAAGGCGGCTCTCGTAACATGGTCACCTACTTGAAGAAAGGTACGAGCGGAGAAGTGGATCGGGAGGCATTGTAAGTTAAAGCAAACGGGGATTTTGGCAATAACGGCTAAACGTCTGAGGTGTGTCTTAATAATAGAAAGGAGCGGAGTTGAGGGGAAGTGAATGGACGGAAATGTGGAAAAGTCAAGAAAAAGTTTGTGTTGTGAGTTGGTGGTGGCAGAGGTGAAAGTCGTAGAAGTCGATGCACGCACCACAATGCTCTTTATTGTTGGATCTCTTTCAAGAGGATTTCTGTATACTCCACCAGTAACTCAACTTGAAGTCACTAACTCAACTAACTCCAGCTGTTCCTCCTATTCCCTCAAAGTCTCCTACTCTCTAAGCTTTAAGTCTCTCCAAAAGCCCAAGCACTCATATATATTTTCAGAATCACAGTCGGCGCTGCTAAATTGAGCGAGTGTAATATCATAAAACATTGAGTGAAAAGTCAGCAAAATTCTAACCTCAGGATATTGTTCCGCCTTTCAGCTTGGTTGTACATATAGCAATATCTCTACGGATACATTCTTGTGTCGAATAACAATCCCACTTATACTTACTACTGTACTAAAGCAGGGATAGAGAGTAAGCCATGGAAGTATGAAAAGAAAGAGAAAAGAATGAACCTCTTCTTTGAATTGGACCAGTTCTTCTGCCATGAGTGTAATTGTTCCTTTTGACTGCTTTGCTTGTTTTGGGATCATCGGGTAGTATTTGCTTTTATTTTGCTGGAGAGTCATTGTAAGTCCCTGGTATCCCGCAGTCACAATTTGACCCATATTGCACTCCGCATATCCCAAAAAGTCGTGGTCTTCCAAATTTGCAGAAGGTCTGTCAATGTCGTACACTTCGAAGCGCAGAGACTGCTCTTCTTCAAATCTGTAGTCTATTTGCACCTGTGTGTAACGTAAATATTGCATGAGTAAATATAGAAGACACAAAGAAACCCGTAATGGCCGTAGGTAGCCTTATCTGTAGTGTACAACAATACTGACAGCACATGCTATAAATGTAAGGTGTATAGTGGCTGTGTACTATATATAGTAGTTAGATTTATTACTTTCATAATATTCCTATTTCGTACTTTAGGCAATAATACAGATGTGCTTTGCGCGAACACTTAGAATACAAAAAGAGACAAAAGGAGACAAGTGCAGCATTTTTATTATGAAAATGTGATATTTTAGAGCACGTTTCCCTTTGTTCATGTCAATAGCCAATTTAAAAGGGAAATTCAATATTAGAATTCATAACTGTACGCAGACTAGGCTCACTCTCGTCGTTGTTGAAGCTTTGAACAATTTCTCTGACAATCCGTCCGATACGGAAGAGAAATAAAAAACATTTCTTGTACGAAACATGATTTAAGTTCACAGAGAATTATGCAAAAAATCTTTTCTGCTTTATTTTGCATTCTCTTGTACTTTTTCCGCCTAGAGATCTACTACGACAGTAGAAGTGCAAATGTATGTTTCTATAAAATGAAACCCACATCTCACCCATTTGAATCGTGTGAATGCAAGAACAACATTGTGTATGTGCAAAATCAAAGTGTATCTGAAATGAAATTCACGCGACCGGGTGGTTGCTGAACTTTGATAAAAGCGCAAGATGACTCACTACACATAACTTCTTAAAATATATGAAACAAAAATATGTCACAGACTGGGGAAGCAAGAAATCACTTTTGTATGAACAAAACCAATATAAATAAATAATTTAATCTTGTGCATGTATATTTCTGTACACACACTTTCATGAGTCATTGTGACATGACATAGTGAGTAGAGTACCTAGCAAAGTAATGCCAATGTGCTACGTACATTATTGTTTAATTTTCCTTTGATTCATTTATCAAAGGAGAATTAAACATAATTATAAACAAGTATTCTTGTTAAGGAAATTGGCTTACACAAAAGTTAAACATTACTGGTTTTTACAAAACTAACACAGAAAAAGGATTTCATTTACATTTAAATTAAGAAAGCCAAAGGGGGAGCGCTTGAACTGCAAGTATTATTACCATTGTTTAAAAGTGTATACACACGAGTAAATATTAAGCAGAAATTTGTGCAATTCTTAGAAAAGTTATGGTTTTCTAACTTTTGTGACAAAATCTGGATCGAGACAGTCCCAGATTACTTCCGTTCGAAGCAACTCTACCCAGTGGGCCGTTCCCATAGGATGATGATAGACGACACACATTGGGTCACTCCGGGAAAATACATCCATATCCAGCAGATTCCTAAAGTTCACACAAAAAATGAGGATAAGTACAGACAGGATTTTTGAAAGAAATGTATAAGTATCTGACAGTCGGAAAGGCTCTTAAATGTAACCACTCAACCAACGTCATACGTTCTTCTATTTACGCTACGCCTACATTTTTTTACGGATTATGATCAACTATTCTTTCTATTGTATTATATGAATGAGTTGTTGTGTCTTAGAGCAGAAACTCTGAGCACAGATTTGCAAAGATGGGGACTGCACACATAAATTCATTTAGATAGTTTGATGTCAGATACCATAGCACATATATCTGTATAGCTAGTTTCCCTTAAGTATAGCAAGCCACCCTGTAATTCTGACTGACAATTGAGAATTTCTCAAAGTTCTCACAATGGAGAGTTTGGGCTATTCCGGACAATTGTCTTACTGAAACTGCCACTTAAAGCTCTAAAAATTGAGTCAATGTACGTTTTCTGTTCATTCGTGAAGTACATCGACTGGATATTTCATACTTACTACAAATATGTAATTTGATTTGCTGCTGGAAGTTACGGACATTTATTGGAGATAGTATAGGTAATATTCAAGTTGGATCTCAATTTTGCTACGGGTTCATTTGGATTTTGGATGCTATTCACACTTCACTTCATAGAACAACATCCTAACCATCTACTTCTGTAACCGAGAACCGACTATCGATTATGCATGAATTATCGATGAGTATGCTTGTACTCGAATCGCTGACACATTTAAAGATGTTATATACTACATTCTATGTCATACATTAATAACTGAAAACGTCCAAATGCAATATTGTAACGATCATCCTGTGCTTAAAAAACCGATCAATCAATCCTTTGAACCACTAAAAAAGTTTACACAAACTGACAGAAAAAATGTTTGGAAACTGTGTCAACCTTTTTCTCTGTCTACACTGCTATTTAAGTCATAAACAGCAAAAATTCATGGATAGTACTTTGACGTTCGTGAGCACAACATATACAACAAATAGAGACAAACTTTGTTCGATGATTCTTCAAGGTGTCGGAAGTGTTACTTTTTCTTTCTCTTCGCCATTTCTTTATATCAGCCCTTCTACTTTTAACTTTCTATTCAAGCAGCATCTTCGGAAGTACACGCAATATTCGTTCTGTGTGTTCCAACTGGTATTATTTAGCTAAGGTATTGCATACACAGAATACTTGTACACACCATATCTATATTCGGTAGCAATAAATAGAGGACAAATACTTTTAGGAACTTTATTTCCAGTCGTTTCCTGTTTTAGTATCGATGCCATGTGAGTTGACTCTAATAAAACAGGCTGGTGACTTATTGGACTAAATTGGCTCAAATAGATTTAGTGGCTGACATAGAAAAGCTAAGGATAAACTGAGAAACAACTTCACTAGACAGCAACACACTTTTACAGAAAGTTGCATGAATGGAATACTGAAAAGACATAAATGTGTACAAAGAGACTGTCAATAGAAAACCTCTATTTATCTCTCCACTCGACTCTAGTTGGCAATATAAAACGCCCATAACGCAACTTTATGCATTCACACTCTCTGACTCTGCAACAGCACGACACAGTCCTCAATGCAGCACAATACACAAAGGAAGCGTCTCGTCTATTACTCTCGAATAGAGATAGTAAGGCACCTACACACAGTGGCAATGGCAAAATGCTACTCGAGAAAAGTGTAGCACTCACTATTACTATGAAAGGAGGAAGCCATCCCAAAATGAAAAGCTTCTTACAGCAAACAATGGCAAAGAAGAATTCTCGAGTTCTCAAGATCTCCATACTTACTTGCTTTCCTTTGATTTCCTTCACAAACCAACATTTAATTTCTACATTTACAAATGGTCCGTATACTAATATTGTCGACGTTTCAAGTCCCTTAAGGGGTGTATATGGTTAGTAGGAATGGCGCGGAGTTGCTGAAGCTATGTAAATAGACAGACATGTACGTGGAGGTAAATATATGGGGGAATTAAGTGAAGAGGTCATGTTACATGAACACAGCGAGTGATTGGCTGCTGACGCCACTTCTGCCAGACGAGATCATATAGGAGGACTAGTAATATTTTCAAGAATTGCCGTCACGTCTTCCTCACCAATTTCCTTCACTTTCTCTCTCTGCCGTACATTCGTTTACTTTGTACAGACCAGAGACGTCATCGTCGTTTTACTTTACTAGCAAATAAATCGAATTCGCATTCAACCTTCTTTGTATTAACGATGCACCACTACCAGTCTCTTTTATGTCCTCACTTTCAAACATTCACTACAAGTGCCACACTGCACAAAAACTGACGTCCATCAGCTTCACCTACTACACATTAAATTACTTCACCTTGCAAATCATACTTAGCCAACATACAGATAGACAACATATAGCTATAGACTGTAGAAAGGCATTATAAGATAAAATGAAATATCTCCTAGTGATTGAAGCAGGCACTTGACTACTATAATATGTAATAAAAAGTAAAACTCTCATACTACTGATATTGCAATAAATTTGAGCATCAAGAATCGTACGAAAGCCTGTCTCTTATACTGTACTGGGCATTTGCATTATAACAAGAGGGATTAAGAACTATCCTGTCGAGTAACGTTTGTGAGCTGCAAGGATAAGAATAACATGTGAGGAGGGTTTATTGACGTAGTATCTGAGCAAAATTTTATAGGCGAGAGTACGATCATCTTCTCCTGTTTATATGATTATAATAATTCTATAAATGCTACTTTACGATTTTGGAAGCAGGCAGATTACCATAAAGATATTCTTGTCTGCCACACACACACATAACACACAATGGAAACAAACTACTCTAATAACTCACAGGAGGACTCATAAACTAGACTACATTTTTCAACAACAGTGTACTACATTAGTACCTACCCACCTAGTGTTAATACTGAATTAGGGCTATTGCGATCAACTGAAAACAACCCATTGTATCTTAGAAAATATTTTTTTAACCATTATGATGTACTGACAGTTCTGACCGAATTTATGAATTTCACATAATGCCATAAAGAAAATATTTTATATGCAAGCAGAGAATGCTACATCCGAGAAAACAGTGAAAAATCTTATATGTATTTTATGCATTTGTTTTGTTGTCGACCTATATTGGACTATGCCAAGATTGTTGGATATCCGAAGGTCTATCGAGTTACTTTATAAATATGTCTTGTTCAAACAAACATTCAAAGAAATAGAACAGTCATACATATGAAATAGTTCTTTTGATACTTT